>OY754308.1:6077754-6376146 GCA_963573325.1 Astragalus glycyphyllos | reverse complement strand
AATAAGTCATATGAGCTAGCATCTGTTATGGATTTTTATATTAACATTTCCTCGGACACTGGTTATACAAACTACAGGGATTCAATGGAACTTTAACCGAACCAGTAGAGAAAACAGGTGATCAGATTAAAGAAATGGAACTTAAGGTGCATCCAGAATTGAGACAACCCTTGAAAGCACTTTGCAGTGATCCAAATACTACAGTAGTTGTGCTCAGTGGAAGTGGTAGAAAAGTCCTAGATGATGTAATTCTTTGCACATTACTTGCTTGCTTTCCTTGTCAACTATATTATATGAATCCACTTTAACATTTTCCTATAACAGAACTTCAAAGAATATGACATGTGGTTAGCAGCAGAGAATGGAATGTTTTTACACCCTTCAAAAGGTGAATGGATGACAACAATGCCAGAGCATCTGAACATGGAATGGGTTGATAGCGTGAAGGTGCTCATTTTGAAATTTCAATTCTTTTATGGTTTAAATATCAATTCAGTCCTTGCAAATATAGTGAGTTTTGATTTTAGTCTCTATAAAAAGAAAAATTTTGTTTTTGTCCTTGCAATTTCTAAAACAAACACTTTTAGTCCCTAAAGTGTTTTGTGTTTAAAAAAAACTGATGTCGCTTTATTTTTTTGTTACGTGGCCATGGACTAAAATGAAAATTTGTTATATTTACAGGGACTAAAATGAAGTTTGGTATATTTGCAGGGACTAAAATGAAAACCACCTAAGCTTTTTTAAACACAAAACACTTTTAGGGACTAAAAGTGATGATTTTGGAAATTGTAGGGACAAAAACGAAAAAAATATTAACAAGGACTAAAATCAAAGCTCTATATATATTTGAAGGGACTGAATTGATATTTAAACCATTCTTTTATTGGTACTTCCTTCATGTCATTGACTTACATTTCTTATCCTGTGTTTCAGCCTGTTTTTGAGTATTTCACAGAAAGAACACCCCGGTCGCATTTTGATTTCGAAGAAAGGGAAACTTCACTAGTATGGAATTACAAATATGCAGGTGCTTGAGTTGTTCTTATCAACATTTTTTAGTTTTCCAGCTTTCTTTCCAGTTACTGACTCTTTCATCTTAACCAGATGTTGAGTTTGGTAAACTTCAAGCAAGGGACATGCTGCAGCATCTCTGGACAGGTCCTATTTCTAATTCTTCAGTTGAAGTTGTTCAAGGTAGCCGATCTGTCGAGGTGCGAGCAGTTGGTGTTACAAAGGTAACCTCTTATTTCTAATGATTCACTTCACTCAGTTGCATTTTCATCAGAAATTTGCTGTACATATTTAAATGTCTACTCTAACTTTTTAATTTATAATCAGGGAGCAGCTATTGACCGCATCCTGGGGGAGATAGTCCACAGTAAATCCATGACATCACCCATTGATTATGTTCTTTGTATAGGCCATTTTCTTGGGAAGGTAAATTAAGTTTTCATTTTCATGATTAGTAGTACCATGTTTTGATAATTATTTTCATGATATCAAATGATTATTATTACCATGTTTCGAAGCTGGGAAGAGGAATTTCATCAGACAACATTGGCTTTGAAGTTACTATTGCAAATGTCCCATTTAACTCCATTTCCCTTTAATTCATATAAATCAACCAATATAAATACTCTAGGTGATTTGTTAGGGGCCAACTGGTTTCCTATCATGATTTAACATCATGGATCATTACAGGATGAAGATATTTATACCTTTTTTGAGCCGGATCTTCCTTCGATTGGTGTGGGACTTCCAAGAAGTAAAGTAACAACAGATACAGTTAAGTTTCCAGCTGAGAAGAAACCATCTTTGAAGATCCTAGCTAGTAGTAAAAATGGACAAAAGTCATCTCAAAACAAGGCACAGAAACCAGCATCAAATTCTGATCAGAAGAAATCAAATAATCATATTTGCAATGCACCACAACGCCCCGCTCCAGAGAAGATATCATGGAATGTCCTTGACCTTAAGAAAGAAAACTACTTCTCTTGTGCTGTTGGGAGAACTCGAACAAATGCGCGATATACACTTGGCTCACCAGATGATGTTGTTGGACTTCTGATGGAACTAGCTGATGCATCATTGCCCTCTTTACCACTCAGTTAAAATATTTAATGCCTCTATAGTTTATGGGATATGCCCTTCACATCAACCTCAAAAGTTTTCTAACTGGGGACACAATAATAAAGTTCAAAGGAAAAGTTGATAGATGGATGTAATCTAATTAATTTTCTGATAAAGAATGAAGGCCTTTGAGTCTCACTAATAGGAATATATTAGTGTTTCATTAAGTTATGTTTATACTCTCTTCTCTTGTGCCCAAGAGTTAGTTTAGAAATTATCAAGTTACATAAAAATGACACAACTAAACGATTTGAGCTATATCAGTTTCATTTATATGGTTAAGAAGTTTTGGATGGTTGTGAACTGTGATATTAGCATTATGATTATATTGTTCTCTAAGTCATCTACATCTAATATGACAACTTTTTTATGTACTTAGGGAAGTTCGTACATGCATATTATAAAGAATTGAGTTAATATCAAATGATCATATATTTTGAGTGAGGACAGTAATGGGCATGATATCATGCCCCTTGCTACAAATATGGAAGAGAAGTAATACACAATGAAAGCTTTGATTACATGACAACTATACACATAAAATATGTCTTATTTAGAGCAAGATATTAGTTTGATAATTCATTATTTTGTAACTTGTCATCTTACACTTGTTCACACATTTCCACCAATTTCCTGCCACCTTGTCCAGCATATGAGTTGCAAAGACAATTGATCTTGGAGAATTTGTAACGCTATTATTGATCTTGGAGAATTTGTATCATCTCCGCCAATTGATCAATTTTTTTGCCATGGTTTTTCTATGGCATTCCTCCTAGTTCTACAACGATGACTAAATCTTGACTCCGTAGTTCTAAATATAATGCACATATATCAAGATTAACATACAAGAGTAATTGGATGATAGATTCAAGTCTAAAGAAAGGGTCAACAACCCTTTTACCTAACTAAATTATGGAATCAAATACAAGTACAACATTGCGTAACATCCTTTGGGAGCCAGCATTAGGTAATCTAAGTAAAATTCGACATAAGTTTAGAATTTATAAACCTAAAGTGGAACTAAGAAATGAAGATATTAGATATATGGATAGTTGGTAGTTATAAGTGAGTTTGTTAGATAGTTGATAGTTATAAGTGAGTTTGTTAGACAGTTGGTAGTTATAAGTGAGTTTGTTATTGGTATATGCCTATAAATAGGCTTCATGTAATCAATTTAGAAACAACTTTTATCAATTGTATCGATTCACTTTGATGAATATTAGAGTCTCGTAATCTTTTCCCTCCTACCTTCCATGGATGCCATATTCTTCAATATGATATCAGAGCAAACATGGTATCCACATTTTTTTTTAGATAAGCAACATGGTATCCACATTGAATCTGAATTCCGTTGCAGGTTCTTTTTCGTTTTATTAGTTTTCTTCTCATACATTTCCTTTTCTACCTTTCTTATCTGCGTTGTTTTCTTTTTGCTTCGTGTTCTATGTTTTGTTCTTGAATTCGATATCGCTTTTCCGATTTTTCCGTTTGCGATTCTGATTTCATGAGCATCGCATCACGATTTCTTTTTTTTTTTTACTCTGATTTTGCAATCTCTCTTTTTCTTTGATCCTGATTCAGAATCGCTCATCTTAATCTTGGTTCGATTTCACATTTAATCACTTCAAGATTACGTTACGATTTCGTTTTCGGATCCTTTTCTTTTTCCGATTTGTTTTTTTTATTCTTGAATCCATTTTGATTCTATTCTTCATCTTCTCCACGCACTCTTCTCGCTCGATTCTATTTCGCAATTTAATTTCGCGTTCGTCATTCTTCTGGATCAGTGTTGTTGCATCGCATTTCTTTATCATTTTTGATTTCGCGATTTGCATTTTCGTCATCTCGGTTGATTTGCGACTTCAACCTTCACTTTCTTGATTTCGATTCCCTATTTCTTGAGTTTCGATTTCAATTTCTCTGTTGCGTGTTCCGCATGTCCGCACATCGCGTTTTGGCGATATTTCACATCGCCGTCTTGCATTCCGCTTCATTGTCCTCCTTTCATTTTGATTTCCGATGATTGTGTTTTGAAGCGGAGTTCTAATTTCGTTTTGGATCGAGTTTCGATTTTGTTTTCGATCTTTCTCTCTTTTCTTGCGACCTTTCACTCTGGTCAGCGCTGCTTCTCTCATCACCATCGCTTTAGATTTTGCTATGTTGATTCGAATTCTCTTTAGACACAAATCCTTTGCCATTCTTGATTTCGAATTGTAATTTCATTTTGCGATTCTATTTTTTTGATGTTCGTTTGGCTTTTGCCGTTTGTGTTGGAGGATTTGTGATCTATTGCTACGCATTTTTTTCCTTTACCAAACAGCATTCAAGCTGTTTGTTGAAATGCCTCGAAGAGATAATTTTTTTGTCCTTGATGATTGTCTCCGAAAGGTTCCTATATTCAATCACACCATTTCCAGAATTTATGAAAGTAATCAGCTGGAATTTTGCCTTTCATTGAGGTTGCCATTTGTCTTCTCCACTTCCATTAAATAGTAACTAGAGTGTTTGACCCGTGCTATGCACGGGTGTACTTATCGTATCGAAAATTGTTGAAAAGAATTTAGATTTGGTTTGTTAATTTATACTTAAATGTTAATGATTTCATGCAACGGAGTTATTTAGGCTTAGAGGTGTCAATTTCTTCTTATACGTGAAAGTCCTCGTGGTAACTGTCCAGTTTAAAGACTTAAAGATGGATATTATTCTCTATGGGGATGAGGACAGATGACTAAATTCCGCTTAAGGCATGATAGGAAGGGAATAGGGTTTATACCCCTACCTTGGGAGGTCTCAATTTCCAATAAACTATTATGAAACTCTAACGAATATATATATATATATATATATTTATATAGACACACACACATATATATATATATAATATTAATATTTTATAAAATTAATATTGCTAAGAAACCAATAATATTACGTAATCCCTATTACCATAACTTTAAACTTTATGATATTTTTTTTGTTTTTTTATATATTTTCCGAAATATGTTGAATTTTAGTTTATTATTATTAACTATTTTTGTATAAACATTAGGGTCCCGCAGGGATGGGGATGGGGAGGAAAACTCTCCAATGTGGAGTAAATAAGATGTGGAGATGGGAAGTGAGAAAATATTCCCGGTTCCCATCCTGCGTCGCCGATATTTCTATTTTTATTCGTGTGTTAGGAACATAAATTAATGTGACTATAGAAATTATAGACTAATATATATATATATATATATATATATATATATGATATTTATTCAATATTAGATGCGTCCATTTCGGATTCATCTAATATGGACCCCTAAAAAAAGGTCCACCGGTGAACCTTTACCATTTTTGGTGAGATAAAATTTATTTTTAACTAAAAATAGTAAAGGTCCATTTGGTGGACTTTTTTTGAGAGGTCCATATTAGATGCGCCCATTTCATTTTTAATATCAAAAAATGATAATACATACAATGTATACTTCAAAAATATAACAAAAGAATGACCGTGAGAAATTTCAAAAGAAATGTATCAAAAGCTCACATAAAAATTTTAATTTTTTTTTAAAAAAATTATAAAATAGATTTCAATTTTGTAGAGAGAAATGAATTTAAATAGGACTTCATTAAAATAAAATAAAAATAATAAGTCAAACTATTTTAATTTTGTAGAATGTACCGAAAGGGAGTTGAACAAAAAGTATTTTCTTATAAGGGAAAATTACTCCCCCTCTATTTTGTAGAACACATTGACCTCCTCTTATACACATCTCTCCTCTAACCTCTATTATGTAAGATTAGAGGGGGTATTTGTGTCTTTAAAACAAAACTTGGGGGAGGTGAATGAAACTTTCTCGACAAATAAGATAAGTGATTGCTTATTTTAAAAATAGAGAGGGTGTATATGCCATTTAATTATGGTTTCAGGGAGATGAATGTAGTTTCCCCTTATTATAATTTTATTTACTAAAGTTGTCTTTTTCAATTATGGGAGTCTTTTTTTGTTATATCAGCTCCTTATGAAATTTAGTGAATACAATGATTAACTGACATGGATATTAAAAAGTAACGGGAGTTAAGGCCGAGGATTGTGTGTTCATGCTAAACTGATCTTCTCTTTATTTTATTTTTTCAATTTAAAATGGACATATTTAATTTTTGACTAGTAATTATTCCAAAAAAAACTATCAATTCTGCAACAAAACCGCTCATGCCCGGTAATGCAAGAGAAGCCATCGATAAGATAGTAAAAATCGTGAATATTTTTGGCATTGGGATAGCCATTCCGCCCATTTCGTCAAGATTAAGAAGACGTAATCTATCATAACTAGTTCCTGCCAAGAAAAAAAGCGCAGCGCCAATAAATCCATGAGATATTATTTGTAAAATGGCCCCGTTGAGCCCAGTATCACTTGTGGAACCAATTCCTATAATAAGGAAACCCATATGAGATACCGAGGAATAAGCTATTCCATTTGACATATTATTGAATTTTCATTATTTCATGTATCTGTCTATTTATGAATATATATTGCTTTCGTAATTGTGGAATGAATAGTACTTTAATTACTATTTGATTAGTATCAAATATTAGTATTGTTAAAGTGTTAACTAATATTCACACTACTGTTTGCTAAACAAAATCGACAAATATGACAAAAAATGAACATTGGCCGAATTAATGCAATTATAATTTGAAACATTGCATGATTTATAATAAAATACTTGAAAAATTATAAAAATACTTGTTACTCGCTACTCCCTGAGAATCCAATTAAAATCATAAAAATTCTATGGAGCAAAAAAAAAATCATAAAATTTTAAAAATGTCATAGAAATAAATATAACCTCAATATAGTACCCAAGAGCACTTTGATGATATGATAGGGGTCTCTTTCAGCTTAACCAAGGTACTGGATTCGAACTCAGCCTTGGGCATGCAGCAATGTTAAATCTCTTAAAGGAGAGCTTTGCCGTTCATTGTGGTCCTACTCGGCTCGAGGGATTAGTCTATGCTAAACATTTACCCTTGATACCAAAAATCTTCCAAATAATTCATCCAAATCACTATTGGAGGCTTTAAGATCATTTTGATTTAAAATTGTTTACCAATGTCTCACTTTACACCCTTCATTCCACAAATGCACTCTGTTCCGGACAGGGCCAAAAGGCCCAATCCACATGAGAAATGGCCCAATCTAGCACTAGATCCGGCTCAACCAAGGAGTTAGCGCACGAAACCGAGATCAACGACTCAGATCACAGCTCACTGATCCAACAACTCTGGATCGGGTAAGACCCGTAGGACCCCCAACTCCGCGTCTATAAATACGGCATCACCCTCGAATATCAGATACGTTTTGCTCATTTGTACCTCTCACTGACTTCTAATTGCTGACTTTGGCATCAGAGTATTTGCAGGTACCAACCCTGCCGAGTCCAACCTCGGGGGAAGACGACGCTGAAGAGCTTAACCTCGGAAGATTCGATTTCTGGAGCATCAAGCCGACCTCGACCTAGGGAAAGACAATCAAAAGACTTAACCTACCAACTGCTCATCTTGGATCCAAATCTGAAGGCAAGGTACAAAACATTTGGCGACCACAGTCAGAGTCTATGATTATCTCTCATCAAACACCACATTCATCAAGACCTAAGTCCATTCTCATGGCTCCTAGAGGTCAACCCCCTACCCGAAGCCAGCTTCGTCCGCAAAGCGTCATTGAACCCGTGCCTCGACCAGACCAAACACCGGAAGGGAATGTTTAGGAACTCCCTATAGAGGAAGCATGTTTCGCTCCACTCCTCTCACCTCAGCCAGTGCCCGAGGCTGTCCCGATTCTGGTACAGGAAGTGAACCAGATACTCGACCTCTTAGATTGACAAAGTCGAGAATCACACAACAGGAGATGCGCCAGAACCAAATGGAAGAAGAAGTCGCGGCCGTCTGAGCCAATACCGCTGTAGCCTCGGGCCGACCTCACGCTAAGCCTCCCCTTCAACAGACTGTGATCTCTAGACACCACCACTCTCTGCCTTGAAGGAAACTCGTCCACAAGAATCACGTCAACAAATCCCCTCCCCTTAGAGGATGCCGGAGCAAGGGTTCTCGTTCTCCTCTGACTCCCCCAAGCTCTAGCCCAAGTTGGAGCTCCTCGTAAGGATCATCGTCGTCCCACAGCCCCTCTCCTCGCCGGAAACGGTCCACTCAAAAAAGAAGCCATTCTCCTCGCCGAGGCCGTACCGGACGATCCTGACGAAGCCCTTTCATTCCGGGATTTCTGAATGCAAAGTGCCGGAGTCCTTAGAGAAACCTCCTCAATTGAACATGTATGATGGCACGGGGGACCCGGATGAACATATAGACACCTTTGACCTCATGATGCTGTACAGGAATGCTACTGACGACATAACATGCAAGATATTCACTCTATCTCTAAGCAAAACAACATTGTCCTGGTTTAGGGATCTCGAGCTAGGTTCTATCTACTCTTGGGACCAGCTTGTCCAGGTATTCTTTGTACGCTTTATTGCCTCCACGCTGAAGCCGAAGTCGGTAGATGTGCTGAGGGTAGTACGACAAGGGAAAATGAGACCTTGCGTGACTATATTGAAAGATTCAACAAGGAAGCAGATAATGTCAGACACTTGGAGGACAAAATCAGACTCCTTTTCATGCGCACGAACTCCGTAAGAAGAGCCTCTTCCAAATCGACGTCGGCGTTCGCCGCCCTCGCAACCTTGAAGAATTTTTACACCGAGCTTAGAGGTTTATTGATTATGAGGAGGATGATATGGGCGACAAGGTCAGCCAAGGGTCCACACCGGCTAAGAACAACGACAAGGTTGGTAACCGGTCCAAGAAGGACCCTTGCGTGAACCTTGGCGCCGATTCACTAAACACACTGAGCTGAACACAACCAGATCAAAAATCCTAGCTGAATGCTCTAGTGCTCAGTTTAAAGATCGGAAATGGCCGGGCCCACTAGTGCAAAGGGAAAAACAGGTAAGAAAAAGTATTGTCGCTACCATATGAGCTACGACCATGATACAAATCAGTGTCGGGTTCTCAGGGACGACATCGAGGAAATGATACAGAAAGGAAAGTTGACTCGATACGTAAAGAAAGAAGAAGATGAGGAACAGAAATGATCTCACACACCCCGAAAGGGCAAGACCACAATAAATGAAGTATCCAAACCAGCCAAGGGCGAGTCCTCTGAATATTCCAAGGAGGAGGAGCCAAAACAACAACGATCCCGAATAGTAGCTGTTGTGATCCTTGGTGGTTACACCGTTGACTCGGGGAAACAAAGCGATCCATGAAGAGAAAATGGAAAGGAATACTGAGCATAGCCAGTAATTTGAGGCCCACCAACCTATCTAACAGGCCCCCACTAGCCTTCTCTGATCAAGACCTACTGGATGGCAAACCTAACAAATACATTCCACTGATTATCTCTGCTGTGATGGTAAATGTCCAAGTCTTGAGAATGTTGGTGGACCAAGGGAGCTCCGCAAACATCATGGTCCAAGATCTCCTCCCCAAGGTCAAAATTTCCAAGACCGACCTCACTCCATACAGAGGCACAGACCTATTCGGGTTCAACGGAGCAAAGACCACACCACTCGGGTATCTTGAGCTCATGGTCACATATGGTGACGAGAAGCTCACCTGCGCGGTGAAAAATCAATTCCTAGTCCTGCCCTGCTAGTCACCTATAATTCCATTATCGGGAGACCGACACTGGGTAGGCTCGGTGTAGTGGCCTCTACGGTCCATTTAAAGATGAAGTTCTATGCAACCGCCGACCTTGAAGCTGCAATAAAATGTCACTACCTCTCGGTGAAAACAAAACACAAATCTGACAAAATTGAAAAGAAGAAAGAATCAATAGGCAAGAAAGTAGTGTCTAAGTTCAATCTAATTGATCTCAAAACTCAATACGACTTTGATGGCTCGGATGACGGGAAAAATGGTATAATCAAACAGGGAAGGGTCTGTCTCACAAACTCAACCGAAGTCCTTTTTGAAGCTGTTGGAAGTAACCTCAGAACCATTCTTAAGGAGGGTACATGCAGGCCCCAGGATGAAGAACTTTTGAGCCTTTTATAGCATCACTAAGCAGGGAGCTGAAGTTGACTCTAGCGAGACTGATCCACTTCCCCCATCTCCAGTGTTGATTGTTTGCCCCTTTAGTTCAAAAGATATCCCTCCTCTAGAAGGCTACACTGAATTCCACCACGAACCACTGGACCCGGGGCAAAAACGTTTCCGACAAAGGGATGCTGCCTCGTGCTCAATAATCAAAGAGACTCTCCTCCATCGCGAAATCTCAGCCTCTCGTCGCCAAGACCTTTGAAAGCAATAGGGACATAGTCGACACATCTGAGTCTAAGTCAGGACCCTAGAAAAAGTTCTACCATCATGGCTCCAATATTTACAGATTTTAATCAATTCGAACCTCCGAGTCCCCGTCATTGATTGTACTCAGTCTGGACCTCAGAGTCCCTATCAAAAAATGACTTATTTTCAAGAAACTTAGCTTCTTCACAAAGAACGTTGGTCGAAGTTAAGGTCGGGACCTCGCACCCGACCTCGTGCGAGCTTCTTCACTCCACGTTCACTCCAAGCTGTACACTTGGTGAACTAGACCGAATGAAGTGTCACCTGATCCTGCTACCTCAGACTGACTTTTCAACGAGGTCGAGCCTATCGTGGCTCGTTGACCTCTTCAACGAGGTCGAGCCTATCATGGCTCATCGACCTCCATCACGAGGTCGAGCCTAACGTGGCTCACCGGCCTCTTCCACGAGGTTGGGCCTGACGTGGCCCACCCTCCTCCCCGCGAAGTCAGGTTCTGGGTAGCTCTCTTATAAACTTTAAAATTAAAAGTTCAAGATCGAATGTACCAACCCTGAGTCACTCGGTTCTCACTCAAAGTTATGCCAAAGGACAAATAAACCAAGCAACGATAAAGCGAAACATAACTTAAAAGCATAACACGTAGAATGAAGTAAAGATAACTTAAAAATAAACCGGAAATAAATGGTGCCTCGAGTATATATTACAAACCAAGGTGACCCCGAATATAACCTAAGCCACCGAAACAAAATAGAAAGAAAAGAAGAAAAACTACACAAGCTAAGCATCAGGCGCATATATGACCTCGGGCTCAACAGCCTCGATACCGGACCTCCGAGGTTTGACAATTCTCCCATCAGAAACCGTATGCAAAAGGTGCACATGGGGTAGGTCGAGCCCAAGGTATAACATCTCAACCTGAGCCAGCACTTTTTTGAAGCTGCAAAGGGCCATGCCTACTGCCTCTTTTGCGGATTGCTACTTGAAGAGAAAAGCTTCATTCTGATCTTAAACTGACCCTTCAGCTGGAGCTCTTCTATCTTCCTCTTCAGCAATTTCAGTGTTTTAGGTAACCTTGGCCAGCTCTTTTTTGAGGTTCTCCATGACGGCCTTAGCAGCAGCAAGACTGTCCAGCCGGGTTTGAAGAGCATCCTTTTCCAGCCTAAACCTTTCAGCCTCATCCCGAGCCTCTGAGGCCAAGCTCGAAGGAGGGCGTTTCTTAGGCATCTCGCTGGGACCTTTAAGTTTGGACTCAGAGTCCTTCGTGTTAGCAGGGGTCGTAGTCTAATCAACCACAACCTCGGCCATGGTAGGCAAAGGGACCGGGACCGAAGATTTGATAACCCCGATATCATTGCTCTCTCCTAGGCACATGACATCGTCGAGGGTCAGTGGTTTGTCTGGAAAGTGAGAAAAATTAACCGAGTCAGAAGTAGAACATAGAAATTTGAAGATATAACAAGTTACCATAAAGCATATGAAGCAGGCTTTACCAAGGGCAACGGCCAGAGCCGCAGGATACTTGGCGTCGGCATCCAAGACGGTCTGACACTCGATCCTCCTGATAGCTAGAGTAAACTTCTGCACCCAGCCTGTCAACAACTTTAGAGTTCGAGCCTCTATCTTACTCAGCTCGGAGACCTGGTAAGAATACTCAACCGGCTCCAAGTTTTAGTGCTCCTTGCACCAAGAGAGGGGAAAAAGACTCTTCACGACCTCCCCCTATTCGTCTAGCTCGGCAACCTCCTTCCTCGCAGCCTCGTCTACTACCATGACGTAGAAATATTGGTATTTGTAATCCTGCACTGAGTCGGTCACGAGCTTGAATAGGCTAAACTTCCTATTGCAGCGCAACCCCACGTGACCCTGCTTCTATGAGTCGGCCTCGGGTTATCGAAAGACGTCGAAGAGGAGAAAGAAGACATTGAGGTGGCAGGCCCGACGTAAAGCCTTCATCACAACTTCAAAGGTATGAATAAACCCCCAAGAGTTGGGCGTGAGCTGTGAGGGAGCCACCTGCAGAAATCGCAGAAGCTCTCCTTTGGAAGATAGTAAGGGGGATCCGCATCTTCATCCTTCCAAAAACTTCGATGCAGACGGTGTCATCCTCTGAAACGGGCTCCAACCTCCATCTCTGCCCTTTACTCGTATTTCCCGTATTTCCGGAAGTCCCTTAGGTCACCACGCCAGACTCGGTAAACAAACCCAATGCTGTAGACATCTTTAGAAACCTAGTCGTAGGGGTCCTCAACATTGGCCCTTGGCCCCATCGTTTTCATCGCTTCTGACCTCGACTTCGATCAGTTCCATTGGCTCGGTCTTGGGGGGCAATTCCTCTGTCGGAGGCGTCAAAGCAGAACCACTGGCTGTGACCATGTCTGGTAACTTCTCCAAGGTCGACATCTGTTCGTCGATAGAGTCGGCTTGAATAGGATGAACCTCTGCAGATTTCTTTAGTGGTGGCTTCCCGGGGGCAACCACAGACGCTCTCTCGGAATCCCTAGTTTTCGCTACTTTACCTGCAAGGGAGGAAGCCCGGGTCACAATCGATCTTCAAAATAGCAAGCCCGGCCCCCGAAGGGAGTAGGGAGGAACTGACGACTTTCCTCCCCAATGGGGGGCAAGGAAATACCGGTTGAAACAACTCGTTGAATCGATAATCAAGAAAGATAAAAGCAAGTAAACAAAGGAAACAAAAGGGAAACCAACCTCGGAAATCTGAGCTTGAACTCAGAGGTAGAATTTGGAAAAAATCCTCACCGGAGGCTCACGTTTAATTAATGTTTTGGACAGTGCGTTATTTTGAAGTGTTGTCATATTGGAAAAACAATGAAAAAAAGAACAAAATAGAAGGTTACAAACAAAAGAAAAAACTTAAAATAAGAAATAAAAAATAATAAAAAGGAAAAAAATATAACAATCATCTTTTTCAAAAAAAAAAAGTTTGTATGGCAAGGCTCGGTTCTCTGTCCTCTCTAATTGATTATGTCAACTTCACTAACTTAGCATTTTTCGAAAAATGACATATATAGCTCTTTGGTCCGCATAGTCCATATTAATCTCATTGCCTCTCTTATCCCTCTATGGTGAAAAATGTTTCACCAGGTTATTTCTTATTTTAGGCTCAAGTTTTTCAACTAGATTGTAAAACAACTCTTACTATTTTATTTCCAAAACCACAGTACTCACGTTTATTGGTTGCTACTGCTATAATGCTCACTTTTAATTAATGTTTGGGACAGTGCGCTATTTTGAAGTGTTGTCATATTGGAAAAACAATGAAAAAATACAAAATAGAGGGCTACAAACAAAAGAGAACTTAAAATAAGAAATAAAAAATAATAAAAAGGAAAAAGAATATAACAGTTATCTTTTTCAAAATGAAAGTTTGTATGGCAAGGCTCGGTTCTGTCCCCTCTCTAATTAATTACTTGTCAACTTCACAAACTTTGCATTTTTCAAAAAATGACATATATAGCTCTTTGGTCCACATAGTCCATATTAATCTCATTGCCTCTTTAATCTCTCTATGGTGAAAAATGTTTCACCAGGTTATTTTTTATTTTAGGTACACGTTTTTCAACTAGATTGTAAAACAATTCTTACTATTTTATTTCCAAAACCACAGTACTTACGTTTATTGGTTGCTACTACTATAATGATCACATTTAATTAATAATTGGGACTGTGCGTTATTTTGAAGTGTTGTCATATTGGAAAAATAATGAAAAAAACAAAAGAAAAAACTTAAAATAAGAAATAAAAATAATAAAAAGGAAAAAGAATATAACAGTCATCTTTTTCAAAAAAAAAATTGTATGCAAGGCTCGGTTTTCTCTCCTCTCTAATTGATTTCCTATCAACTTCACTAACTTTGCATTTTTCAAAAACTGACATATCTAGCTCTTTGGTCCACAAAGTCCATATTAGTCTCATTGTCCCTTTTATCCCTCTATGGTGAAAAATATTTAACCAGGTTATTACTTATTTTTGGTTCATGTTTTTCAACTAGATTGTAAAACAACTCTTACTATTTTATTTCCAAAACCACAGTAGTCACGTTTATTGGTTGCGAGTACTATAATGCTCACGTTTAATTAATAATTGGGACAATGCGTTATTTTGAAGTGTTGTCATATTGAAAAACAATGAAAAAAAGAACAAAATGGAGGGTTACAACAAAAGAAAAGACTTAAATAAGAAATAAAAAAGAATAAAAAGGAAAAAGAATACAACAGTTATCTTTTTCAAAAAATAAAGTTTGTATGTCAAGGCTCGATTCTCTCTCCTCCCTAATTGATTTCCTGTCAACTTCAGTAACTTTGCATTTTTTAAAAAATGACATATCTAGCTATTTTGTCCACATCGTCCATATTAGTCTCATTGCCTCTTTTATCCCTCTATGGTGAAAAATGTTTAACCAGATTATTTTTTATTTTAGGTTTATGTTTTTCAACTAGATTGTAAAACAACTCTTACTATTTTATTTCCAAAACCACATTACTCCCGTTTATTGGTTGCTACTACTATAATGCTCACGTTTAATTAATGTTTTGGACACTGCGTTATTTTGAAGTGTTATCATATTGGAAAAACAATGAAAAAAATAACAAAATAGAGAGTTACAAACAAAAGAAAAAACTTAAAATAAGAAAAAAAAATAATAAAAAGGAAAAAGAATATAACAATCATCTTTTTCAAAAAAAAAGTTTGTATGACAAGGCTCGGTTCTCTCTCCTCTCTAATTGATTTCCTGTCAACTTCACTAACCTAGCATTTTTCAAAAAATTAGATATATAGGTGTTTGGTAAGCATTATAGTAGTAGCAACTATGATACCGTACCTATGAAGTTGCAAATTTAGTGAGTACAACACTATGATACTGTAATGGTTTGGTCTCATAGTATCGCACCTGATAAAATTCATGCAATGAGGGGGGTGTGCCAAGACACAAGCCACATCACCATGACACTATAATACCTGGTAAGGTAAGGTATTATAATGTCCTACTCGTTGTATCTCAGAAAAAAGGGATGCATTTGGAAGTTTTTTATTCATGAAAGGTGTTTTAGTCATTTTGGAGGGTAAGGGTGTGCTTTGTGAGTAGCTGGGGCTGTGTAATAAGTATGGGACAAATAGTTTAAACAACCCATTTAGTTGTCCATCCCATATAAAAATACTTTAAGGCCCATTCTTTTCCCACATCCCTCCCTACTCACCACACACCCCCAAACCCTGCGAAATGACCAAAAGGCCATTAATGAAGCGCACATTTTTCACCTATTCGGTTAGGGTGAACCGAAATATTTCGGTTAGGCACAACCGAAGGGCTATTTTTTGAAACACACACCCCTTTTGAAATTTTGTAACGTACGGTTGACCACAACCGAATACTTTCGGGTAAGGGCAACCGAAAATATTCGGGTTAGGGCAACTGAACGAAATTTAATTATTTTAAAAAAATTCAATGGCTCAAATACCACCGACACTTTTGATCAACGGCTTACAGACAGTCAAACATGTCAGAAAAAGGAGTGGATGGCGTTTCCTTTGGAAATTGTTCCCCCAACGGATAGAAATTAAACGGCTCAGATTTGTGATCTAAAATTTTCCTCAACGACTCATATTTCCCAACGCCTATTATAAATTGGGTTTCAGCTTTCCCTTCTAATTCACAAAAATCTTAACCCCTTATCTGCTTTTTCTTCTCCACCAACAGACCTTCTCTGCTTGTTTTGTTTACGCTTTCTAATAATAAAGTTGTCCGTAAATTAAAATACCATTGACAAGAGTTCATAGAAAATAATAGGTTCACAAATAATAGGTACACAAACAAGCTTTCATACAAAATAAGCCTACAGTGTGTTCCGGCTCCTCTGGCTATACATACACCCATACTTGCGAAGCCTACGGAATGGCCCCACGAGAATCTTCAACCCTTCAAGTACTCTCCATGGCTGGGTGTCTCGTGGAACGGTACCATCCAACGCACACTCCATGTCATCAACCATCCGAACCACATCTGGCATGGCCTGTGAGAAAAAAAATATTTAATTAACTATCAATATTTAAAAACTAATAAAAAGACAACAAAGCAACACATTTTAAACAAAGCAACACATTTTAAACAATTTTAAAAATTAAAATACAAATTTTTAAAAAACTAACAGTCAGATTCGGTTGGGGGTACCCGAATACATATTCGGCTGACCCCAACCGTACGTGTAAAATGCACCCCAGATTTTGCACTGTTCGGTTGGCCTCCACCGAATGGATTCGGTTATGCTCAACCGAATGACTTCGTTTTTGCCTTCGTTCTCAGGAGCATTCGGTTATGCTCAACCGAATGGTGCACGAAAATGCAGAATTTGAAAAATGATAAAGCACATCAAAACAATCAAAATGCAACGGAAAGGGGGTTAGAAATCGTGTACCTTATGTTCCGAAAACGAGTTTGAAGGTTGAAATTGAAGATTGAGTGAGTTTCGGAGAGGGAGAATCGAAGAGGGTGAGTTGGGGGGTTTAGGGATTCGGTTGGGGTGTTTTCGTGCGAGTTTGTGAGGGGGTGTGAGGGGTTTGAGAGGGAGAATGAGTGTTTTTTTAGTTAAGGGTAGTTTGGGTATTTAGGGGGTTATGGGGTGTGTGGTGAGTAGGGAGGAGTGTGGGATAAGCCAACCCCTACTTTAATAGTAGTTGTAAAGAACAAACCAATTGAACAAAAAGAAAAAATAGAACAAACCAATTCTGAAAGGCCCATGCTTTTCCCACATCTCCTCCTACTCACCACACACCACCTAACCTTGCGAAATGACTAAAAGGCCATTAATGAAACGTGCAACTTACGACTATTCGGTTACGGGCAACCGAATTTATTCGGCTATGAGCAACCGTAGGTGTTTTAATATGGCAACACACCCCCTGTTCAATTTTATGCTGCTTCGGTAGATCCTAACCGAATACATTCGTTGGACCACAACCAAATGTATTCGGGTGGCCTCAACCGAATGTTCTATTTATTTAAAACTTAACAATTAATTTAAGAAACTTCCTGCCGCGTTATAAACATAAAAAATAAAGGCTGCAACAACTGAAATATTGATAACTAAGAAAACCATAATGTTATACATTAGTCCACAAAATAAAATCCGTACAATAAGTCCATAAATGTCCAATAAATAACTACTGAGTGCTCTTGCTCCTCCTACTATATACACAGCCGTACTTTCTAAGCCTACGGAATGGCCTCACTAGGGCTTTGAATCCCTCGAGTACTCGTCAGGGCTGTGTGTCTCGTGGAACAGTACCCTCCAATGCATGCTCCATGTCGTTCACCATATGAACGACATCTGGCATGGCCTGTGAAGCAGCACATATTAATTAAATACAATATTTAAAAAGTAATAAAAACACAAGAAAAATGTAAAAGAAAGTTACCTGTCTACAATCCGGCTCATCCTCAAGCTGTACATAATGACTCTTGTCAATGAACGGATGTGAGACCCTCCCAAACCAAGTGGCGTACCCTGGGATGGTGTCTGGCGCACCACGGACAACATTTGCCCCCTTCTCCACCAACCACTGGTCAAAATTGCCCCACCTCTCGTCAGCCAACTCCTTAGTAACTACAGCTCTAGTGGTGGGTTTGGGGTCCTCTGGTATCCACTGGACACTGCCAAACTGTCTCATGACACGGTCTGGCATGTAGGCCACCATGCAACCAGCACTCCGTAAATGACCTCTAAATAGGCTGATGAGTTCAAACGGTCAGTTACCTCTTTGGGCAGTGTATGGCTCCCAGGTGATGTCATCCGGGTGCATCCTATCCAGAGATAGTCGAACAGCTTCCCTACCCAAAGTGGGAGTGGTGTTAGCAACCCACCTCCTAGCACGTGGCTGGCTCTCATCATAAGCTGGGCTCACTAATTTCAAGC
The DNA here is from genome assembly GCA_963573325.1 of Astragalus glycyphyllos. Classification (NCBI taxonomy): domain Eukaryota; kingdom Viridiplantae; phylum Streptophyta; class Magnoliopsida; order Fabales; family Fabaceae; genus Astragalus; species Astragalus glycyphyllos. Next base: position 6,357,735 of record OY754308.1, on the reverse strand, counting down.
CAAATGGGGATCCCTGAAAGTGTTCAAAGATCCATGCCTGCAACCAATAAATGAAATCATTAAATTATAAGCTATACAGAGACAATAACATAAACTGAAGTACACTAAATTTAATAGATACCCGAAGTAGAGCCAGGTAGCCACCCATCTGCTTACTTTTGGGCCTGGATGCGTCCCCAAGCTGTTCAGACATATGGGCCAGCGCCATACCTCCCCACGTGTAATCTCCAATTGCCTAAATGTTAGTGAGAGCTCCCAACCAGCCCAACTTGACCTTGTTTCCAGACTTGTCAGAGAAGGGACCTCAACCCAACAAGTAGAGCAGATATGCCCTAGCAGCATCCGTCCAGCGCTCCTCCTGTATAGCCCTGGGGTACACAGTCTCCCTCAACCACTTGAGGATCACAGATAACAACAAACCTGAAGTCTGCTGATGTGCATCCTCAGGATCTGCACCCAACAAGTCAATCAACTATGCCTCTCCCTGATACTTGGTCAAGTCTGGAAAATCATAAAAATTTCCCCTCACAGGGAGGTGGAGCAATGATGAGACATCATCCAAAGTGATGGTCATCTCACCTACAGGTAGGTGAAATGAGGATGTGTTTGAATGCCATCTCTCAACAAATCCATTGATCAGCCCGCCAATGATTGTTGGGAACCTAATGTCCTTGAGGGGCAGCAATTTAGAACGCTCCAACAAGTCTAGAATGTTTGGATGAGGCTCCCCTATCTGTGGGACGCCGTATGCAACAAGCTTCAACGGGGCACGATCCTGCGCAATATCGAATGCTATATTAAGTAAACAGTTTAAAAAATGTAATCATTAAATTATTTAGAGAAAAATAATAAGTTACTTACATTGCCATCCCATATGGCTCTAGCAACGTGAGCCCCGTAAGTCGGTAAAACTGTCCTATCCTGCGGGCCATCGGGAAAGGGAAATGTGGCCCGAGGAGCAGAAGGACCAGCAGCAGCGGAGGCGGCAGCAGCAGCGGGAGCTGCCTCGTCATCATGAGCAGATGCTGTCAACTCCTCCGCAGTACCAGCCAAGGCAGCAGCTGTTAACACCCAAAAATAAATAGGTCGTAGGCCGAGGACCAAAAAGGAAAAAGGGAGTATGGCGTGTAGGCAAGTCATATGACAAGGGGCAGAAAAGGTATTTCGTCAAGGAAGAGTGAACCTAAGAGGGTCCTTGGGGTGCGTTAAACGGAAGGAACCCCCGAGGGAGGATTACGCCTGAGGACCAATAAACTAAGCCGAAGGAAAGTAACCACCCCATTTCATAGAGTGCTAAGGCCTTGGTGGCTCAGACACTCGGACCATTACCTAAGGTAGGGCCAGGATGGCCGAGTCACCATACGGCCGAGGCAGGATGGGGGTTACTTGGAAGGCAGGACACGGCACGAAGAAAGAACGTGTGAACGGTTGAAGTTCAAACGGGAGAGCGAGGCCGGAAAACCTAGAGCGACGAGCACTCACCCCACTAACCGTGCCAGTGGGGATCGTGGGCAGTTACTTCACTGCGTAGAAGGCCTAGGAAGCAATGAGAGCCGTTGATCTTATATCGATCCAACGGCAGGTAAATATTGGCTAGCTTAGTGGCCGACGATGGCCTGTGTATATATATAGCATTAGAGTGAATTGTAAAGGACACACATCAATCAAATCAAACTCTACGTTTATTTCATTTATCTTCTTTTATCGCATTTCCTGCTTTTACTTTATTTTTATGCATTAGCCGTAGTAATCCAACACTCGCGTCCCTTCTCACCTTGCCTGACCCTTTCTTGAGGAGTCAGGAAACCCATAGTCGAGGAGCAGAGTTCCCTCCTCGACGCAATTGCTTGAAGAAAAGGAATCAAACACTATCCAAACCTCTGGCCGACACCATATCTAGGACCTAAGAGTTTGACGACAACAAAAATTGGCACGCCCGGTGGGACCGGAAAAGGTGAGCAAACGCCTCTGTTTGATTCGCCTGGACTGGATTACAGTTGGCGTATGCACTTACGCTCCGGCAGAAACCTAAGTATGGAGCCAAGATTAGTCACCCAATTAGTTATTAAGATACATTAGTATAAACAAATGACTTATAAAACTTGTTATACAATCTTTCATTAAAAGTTACCTTTTCAAATTTATACTCAATTCCTCGCAATTGAATATGATTTTTGGCTCTTCCATCCTATGTTTCTTAACAATAGCTTTTATAATTTGATCAAATTTGATCTCTGGTACTACTCGTCCCAGTTTTATTTCACCTCTCCTGCTGTGTATCACGGTTTTGGTTTCCTATAGAAATAAGTTGGTTTTGTCGTGTTGTCCTTGACTTGTTCTTTCCCCAAAAAAGAAAAGCCATAGCAGATTTAAAAAAAAGTCAATTGACATCATCATCTAGCGAAACAAACAAGCAGATCAAGATCAAGCTCTGTTGGCGAGTTAAAAAATACTAAAGAAATGCACTAAAAGAGTGCAAATAGGAGGTTCTGAATTTGATTTTTTAAAACAAGCCCCGCATATTCCAACAAGGATTTGCTTCGTACAAAAATAAAAGTTTTGGCTTTGTCCCATCTACTTTGCTACCTGACTTCTATTACCCGAACTCAATTATAAGTGACTTTCTTTTAATTTAGTCAACTATGGAGTGTCAACTAATTTAGTCATATCTAATATTATTATTTCAAAAATACACTTATAAATTGAATAATCCACGACAGGAAACTTGATTGACCACATGTATCCGACTTTGCTGGTCCATGTGTTTCTCTCCTCCTATAGCTCAAATTTGAGACATTGAGATGGCATCTGAGTCTAAATGACCTTAGAGCCTCAGAGCAAACCTTATTGGTAATTACCATCTTTATTGTAACAAAAAAATTAATAATTATTTTGACGCTTAAACAAAATTACCATCTTTATTGAGTGTTTTTTTTATTATTTTACAAACAGTCTTTATTGAGTGTAAAAATATTTGTTCTTACTTATAATTGCAACTAAACTCAAATGAAGAAATAAACGGACGAACAACTTCCAAATAAATTAATATACCTTGTTCACCATACATCAAAAATATAATCCTCGTTCAGCAAACAAATGATACAATAACAATAATAATAATAATAATAATAATAATAATAATATAATCCTCGTGTATTTGTGAGCAAAAAACAATAATATAAACCTGGTGTATTCGTCATTAGTCATTAGTATTAGTAAATTATGGGGGTCGATCCGGTTTGCTCCCGGGTTCGATTCCCGCCTACGTCAAATAGGGTGTTGACCAGCGAAATGATTAAGAGTCCCAAGTAGCGAGCGCAAATTAGTCCTTCGTTGACAGTATTGGGACACTGCGTGAGTCGCCCGCGAGGGTCCAATAAAAAAAAATTAAAAATCTCGTGTGTTGCGTGATGCTCGTGTCGTGGGAATATGATTGTAGGATTAGTTGTTTTTATCAAAAACTTTTATTAGTTGTTTTTTTTATCAAAAACTTTCATTAGTTGTTTAAAATGCTTTGGAAAATAAAGAAAATTTTCAACCGTACCGAAGAATAGGTTCATCTGTTATTATCTTAAAAAAAAAAAGGGATAATTTTCATCAAAAGAATCTTTAAAAAGTTGATATAAGTATTTTCTTTTGATATTGTTCTAAAAGTGGAAGTTAGTCAAGGATTCGACAAATAAACTTCAATCGTGATTCACTTTCTTCAAACGGTCAGTGTTTAATTCAAAAAAAGTTATATGTTTCTCAAATACTCTAAAGAGCGCTGAATTAATCGATTTAGTGTTTAATTCAACAGGACTAAAGTATGTAAAAAAATTGTTTAAAAATAGACTTCTAATTAGTTGATGTGAAATAGGAAAGAGAGAGTGAGAGGAGAGAAGTTGAGAAGAAAGGATTAAAGTTACGTTTTTTGGTATCAAAGACTATACGTCCTATGGTAGTCTCCACATCAGCACTGCCAGCTGGTTTTGGCGCCAAGACCCCCCCCCCCCCCCCCATTTCCCTCCAATTTTTCGGCCACTTAATCGCCGCCACGTATGCTCCACGTGGCAGCAGTGCTTTACCTGCAACTCACATGTGAACTTGTCAGTCCTACTGCCACTCTCATGTGAAATTGTAAGTTGAAAAAACAGGTACACAGAGAAACAACAGAACCATTTTCCTTTCTTTCTTCCTCTCTCGCTATCTCTCTTTCTTGATCCACTTTCACGTTATCTGCTCTCTATTCTCTCTCCATTTGCTTTCTTTCTTCGTCTCTCTTTCGCCATTCCTCTCACATGTGGACGAGAGTTGACAGGCGGAGATGGGTTCGACGAAGAGCGCGAGGCACGCGGCGGCGGCGCAGTGGTGCCACTGCTCGTGCGTCCGCTGGCTGGGAAGAAGACGAAGACGCGGCGTTCTTCGACATTTACACCGTAAGTAATGCATTTTCCGTATCCAATTCTTTTGAAAATCCATGGTAACCCATTTCATCTATATTTTGTTGCGAATCGATTAACCTAAGTAGAAGAAACCATCTCTAATTTCTCTGTTTTGGATTACTGTTAAATGCTATGCTGTTGAAACCGTCTCTCATATACTCTGTTTTATTTTAGAATGTTTTACTTTTAGTGGGTTTTCAGAATTTTCAATCTCAGACTGTTGGTCATTTCTCTGATTGCAAGAAAGGATTTCACAAAACAACTTTTCCAGAATGTTAATGTCATATAATATTGTTGTTTGTCGTTTACTTATAGACAAAATCCATTATTTTCATTTATGTAATCAAATTCCTTTACATTGTATCAATATGTTTTCCTTTTATCTTAACTCTTTGTATAAAAAGATATATGGTCCCCTCCTCTTCAGTTCATATAAAAAGATATATGGCACATTCCTTTTGCTTATTACATTTTGTATAATTAAGTTTCCTTTTTTTGTTCTTTGAGTCACGAGTTCCTTAACTTCAATCTAACTATTATTATAATAAATTCCTAATGCAACTGTAATAACTAATAACTCTCTGGTTTGTTTTATTTTGTTCTGCTCTCAGCTTAATCCACTTGGTTGCACAAATGGATGCAACCAAATTCAATCTAACTATTATGGTAAGTAACAAGTTACTCTTTTCCCCTTTCTTTTCTTATTTTGTACCTTAACTTTTATCATTAGTCTGAACTTTTGTTTCTTTGTATTTTAAGCATAAGTTTATCAAACTTTCCAACAGCTTTTATCATGCCTACCATGTCGTCCTTCTTTCACGAATTACTCTGCAAACATTTTGTAGTTCAACATTTGACGCTATCATTCGTGTTCTGTTGGCCAGCCATACTTCAAGACTGATACAGCTGAGATAATGAACCTTTTTCTTCTTGACGATCCAACACTTTTTGAATCCAATTATAATTCACTTCGATTTATGTTCATGCCCCAGCAACTGCTATTTTTTTATTAACATTGGATTATATTTCTCTATTTTAATGTCTATTGATTATGACTTCTTAGTATTTTGAATTCATCTTCAAGACAATGCCTATGAATAGTGTATGGATGACTGTATTTAGATTATGTTCTGTCCCTTTAATTAATGTTATAATTTCATTTTTCCTACTTGCTTTGTTATTTAAGCAATTTTTTTGCTCTATGGGTCTAATGCTTTTAACTATTGTACAACAAATGAACTGCACTTTGTTGGTTGGGAATGTTATTTTGTAGTTGTTTTTATTTTTTGAATCTGTTGGCAGGAGGTGTTACTATGGTTATAGCAGCTGGAATTGGCTTTGTGTTTGATTTTTGGCCTGTTATTAGATCAGATTCTGTTAGGAATCTGCTGTTGAGTTTTTATGCGTATTTCTGTGGAAGCTGGATGTAAGTATGCTTGCTTACTGCATCTCTCTCATGCCTTTTTTGATGATTTTGGCATGCTGCTATTATAATAATAATTTTTTCCCCCTTTGCAGCAATTGTAGAATAATATAGAACACGACAGCTAGCAGGACAGTATATTGGTTCCAACTTCCAGTTTTTTTTTCGGTTATTGAAGGTTTTATTCATAATTCCTCTTTTAAGCATCATGGTGGACAGCTTGCCATCTTCTAGGAAGTGTTTAAAGTGACTACCATATCATTTACTCAAAACTAGGAAACAAAAGAGTACAAAATAAGTTGTTATGCCAACCAAAAGAGTACAAAAGGATTATGTTTTGGGTAAAGTTTTAATTGCTTTTGTGGTGATCTTTCATGCTAATACAAAAGAGGTGTAGTAAAGGAGTTTATAGCTAAACAGGTATATATGCACAATGATATATAAGAAGGAATTCGAATTGTGTAGTTCTGCTTAGGTAGATTTAGATTATCCTCCATATGCTGATTTTTTTCCTCAACAACTTGGTTTTATAGGTTATTCTTTTCAAGGATATTTTATTCATTTGAGTTTGGTAGGAGGATGCAAAGCCCATTGAGGCTATCAAAAGACCCAAATCAATTTGTTTGGGTGTGGAATTCTCCAGCACTAGCAGCCCTGCTGAGCCAGCTAGGGTCAAACCTTTAAAATTTGGGGCTTCTGAAAAACATTCCAAAGAAATTGGCGCTCGTCAAAAGCATAAAAAAGGGTTTGGATCAAAGATGATGGCAAAGATGGGCTTTTGTGAAGATTAGGTAGAGAATCACAAAGTATTAGTGCTCCATTGAGTGCAGAATCTTGAGTGACACCTTTTTAGCTCTTTTAGTTCAAGTTATTTGTGTATTGTTTTTGGTTTCTAACTTTCCATGAGGTAAATCATTAGATTGCATCCTTGAGCCAAAGTTGTTGGCAAAACAGAGCCAATTGTGTGTAAATTTGTATTTGCCTTATTAAGACTTCTGAATTCATATTCCTCATTAGGAAGAGGAACCGGATAGAGTTAGAGGTCTTAGGTATACCTTATGCTCAACTGGAACCTTTTCGTTCCATCAGGTACAGGTGTTGCAACAAGCGATGGTAGAGCGGTAGAGCCTAAAGTTTGGGTACCGAATAATCTTCTTCAGGACAGCTTTGTGTTACTTTCTTATCGTCCTTCCAAAATTTGGATCAGGTTTTGTTTGTGTTTTTTGATTGTGCTTCCTCCACTGCTCTTTTCTTTTCATTAACTCAATTATATGGTTGTGGCGATTGCTGCAGCCTTATATAACAATTGTTTTTAATCTAATTATCAAAATAACTTACTACCTTACTAATTACTAATTTGTGTCTAATTGATTTTTGTGTGACATGATGCAGGCATTGAAGCAAGAGCCTTCATATTTGGCAAACACATTGCATTAACTATTGGTTTATATTTAGACCTCAAGAGCAAGCCAAATAAATTGTTGTATTCTTATAAAGCAATCTGATTTGGCGTGCAATTGAAAACCTTCATTTTTTGTTTAACATGGAATGTTGTGTATGTTTAAAACCTATGGTGTTATAGAAAAATAGTTGTACAAAGTGGCCTCAAGTCGTGTTTGTTTTTTTGGTAATCTCTTTTGTTGTTTTATGGCTTAAAATACTTGGGGCGTTTTGTATCAAAATGTCTTGTTTGAATATTTTTATCTTATTTGTTAAACAATTACTTTTTGCATTCATCTTTTTATCACGGACAACACCTCATATCGTCATAATTATCTTACTCATATGCTGCAATGCGAAATGAAACAATAACGTTTGACCCTTTTTGGTATAAAGTTGTTCTTCCATTATGATAAGTTAAGAACTATAGCATGACAAAATAGTGTCTTCTACTGTTGTAAAAAAAAAACTAACATTTCTACTTTTGAATCTCCTAAACACATTTTAATTGTTAGAATTTGACTTCAATTACTATTAATCTAATCTTCCTCTTATAATTCTTTCGTTGATCCTAAAGCTTTGACTCCGTGCATCGCACGGGTCACGGCGCTGCTAGTAAAGGAGAAATGGGAGAGAGAAATTATGTCACATTGGGTCAAAAAAAGAAATTATGTCACATTTTAGCTTTTCCAGCTATACCCCTATTTTTATTTTGAGATTAATACCCCTATTTTTAAGCATAATAAATTGTGTTTTAATTATTTTTACAATTATCAAATAAAACTCTTTTATGATGTCATAAAAAAATAAAACTTGTTCATTTTATCGCTCATTGTGGTCCTACTCGGCTCGAGGGATTAATCTCTGCAGTTGCGCGCAGAGGATACCCAATTTATACCAAAAAAATATAAATGAGTTGCTTGCTTCTTTCTCTCTTCCCTTATTCTCTCTCACCTCTTTCTTTCTTATCAGTTCCTTTTATAAACCAAACACACAAGTACTTGAGAAAGGATCCAAACTCCTCATACCTGTTATCACTACTTATTTTTATCACCGTTTTATTGGTATGGAGTATTGTTCAACAGTGGGCCGAAGACCAATCCAGGCCTCACACACAAAAACGGCCCATTAAGGATGACAAAGAGCAAAGACCAAAATGAATGGCTCTGATCGGTCCGTACAACGATCTAACGGCCATAGGCAACTTCCAAACACTATATAAGCATTCACTGCATCATTGTCAGGTACACAATATTCACTAGTAATATTACTCTGCTCGTTCGCTCCTGACTTGGGCGTTGGAGTGTAATCGCAGGTACACCCGCCCACCACCATCAACTTGGAGAGCGACCAGCGGAGCGAGCATAAAAGACTTGGACCTTAGTAGCTTTACCGCAAAGCGACCTCAGGTACAGATCAATTGGCGACCACAGTGGGAGCCCGCGTGCTTTCCACCATCATTAACAACACCACACGCGGCGAATCATGGTTATCTCCGGAGGCACGTCCGCGGACGCTACGACCAACCGATCTATCAAAAGAAGATGGGGTGAGATCGCAAGTATTGCCTCTAAAGCCGCACCAACACCATCCCCTCAGCGACCTACTATCTTATTTGGAGACGAAGACTTGATCGATGGAACGCCTAATTACGAGGTACCACTGGTAGTAGCTGCGGTGATAGCTAATATGGAAGTCAGGCGAATTTTGATCGATCAGGGAAGCTCGGCAGATATCGTCTTTGAGGACCTATTAGATGCGTTGAGAATCTCCAAAGACGACTTGAGACCCTTCAAGGGGACGGTGTTGACTGGTTTCAACGGAGCTCCTACGACCCCAATAGGACGAATCGAGTTGATGGTGACCTTTGAAGACGACGTTGCTAAGAGACCACTTTGTAGGACTGTGAGAACGGACTTCATCGTACTATTCGAGCCGATCTAATATCAGCAAGGCGAGCTCACCTCCTGGGGCTCGGGAAAAGGTTTCAAAAGGAAGCGGATGAGGCCGAAGAAGCTGTGAACACCTTAATGAAAGGGCGGGAAGCAGGTGAATACGACAGACCTGGATGCCTGCTATGATCTAGATAGCGAGGAAGAACAAGAGGACGACCTCTTAACCAAAGAACTCAAGAAGAGAATCAAACGACCAGAGCCAGATGGAGAGTTTTGCCAAGTGCAATTAGGGGATGACCTAGAGAAAACGATCAAAATAGGGAACGACCTTCCACCAGAAGTGCATGACAAGCTTGTTCAATGTTTAAAAGAGCATGCTGACCTATTCGCCTGGAGTGCGGGGGATATGCCCTGGATCCCACCCGAGGTCGCTTGTCACCATTTGGCCGTAGATCCAAAAGCAAAAAGGGTCGCCCAAAGGAGAAGAATCCTGAAAGAAGAGAAGGCACGACCAGCATCCAAGGCTGTTGAAGATCTGCTCGATGCAGGATTTATCAAGGAGATCAAGTACACTGCATGGCTCTCGAACGTCGTCCTAGTCAAAAAGGCGAGTGGAAAATGGAGCATGTGTGTGGATTATACAGATCTCAACCGAGCCTGTCCCAAAGATGCATTCCCAGTTTCGAGCGTCGACCGCTTGGTTGATAGTGCGAGCAAATTTAGGGTTCTATCCTTTTTGGACGCTTACTCTAGTTACAACCAAATTGCCATGCACCCGCCCGATCAAGAGAAGACAGCCTTCATGACGGACAAAGGTAACTTTTGTTATACAGTCATGCCCTTTGGATTAAAGAACACTGGGGCGACCTACCAACGCATGATGAACCACGTTTTCCGGAATCAGATAGGAAAGGTGGTGGAGGTCTATTTAGATGACATGATCGTTAAAAGTAAGCACGATCCTGCTCACATTGACGACCTAAGAGAAGTTTTCGAAGAAGCCAGAAAAAACTCCCTTAGGTTCAATCCAGAAAAATGCACCTTCGGTGTAAGAGCGGGAAAGTTCCTGGGTTTTTACCTCACAGAAAGGGGAATAGAAGCCAATCCAGATAAATGCCGAGCAGTTACACAAATGAGGCTGCCCACGACCAAAAAAGAAATCCAAAAGCTCAATGGTAAGGTGGCCACCCTTTCTCGGTTTATCTCGAAGGCTGCGAACAAGTCCTTGCCCTTATTCAGACTATTGAAGAAGGAGACCACTTTTGAATGGACGCCCGAGTGCGACCAAGCCCTTGAACAATTAAAAATGGCCTTGGCAGAACCGCCCATCCTGACCACTCCAGAGCCCGGGGAGACTTTATACCTATACTTATCCATCATGGACAAGGCGCTGGCCGCTGTGTTGGTACGAGAAAAAGGAGCTTACATTCTGCAAACGATGAATGGTGGAACGATCTCCAACACTTGGAATGCTACGAATCTCAGAAGATATTTCACCTAGAAGCTTTGTAAATATGAAGAATAGCATGTTGCTATCAAAAGAAATTAAACGTTAAGAATGGGCAGGGCACTCTTTTTCCCTATGAGTTTTTTTAATGAGGCTTGCTCGTCTATCAATAAAGATACCTTGCATTTCCTAGTTTACAGAATTCTTGCTTATTAAAGTTATCAATCATCCCAAGAAACGGGCCACACCTTTAGTGAGTTCAATTCAAACCGAGTTTGATAAACTAATAAAAAACAAAATGAAAACGAACTTAAGAATAAAGCCAAACGATCAAAAGATTTGGTCATGTATGGGAAACAAGCTAAAACCAAAGTAGAAACTTGGTAAGCTATTCACATACGCAGAACTCGTCTCAAAGACTTCTACGATATAGAAATTTAGATCGAAGCTATACTTAAAGATATTGGAAATTCATAGAAAAATACGAATTAAACATATCCACCCGGAGAAGGCCGGGCTCCATTAAATTTCATTACAAACAAGGGCGACATAAAAATCCCCAAAGGAAAGAGAACAAAACCCGTTCAAGATAAGCATAAAAGCGAAAAACACTTGAAGCTGATCACTCCTGACGGCGGTAGATGACTTCTTCCTCTCGAACGATGTTACCATTTTCATCCGTCTCCGCAAGTCGAACAATCTGCCCGTCCCGCAGGAAGTGATCGTTACTCACAATTGCAGGATTGATTTCCAAGTCAGGATAACAATACTGAATTTGAGCAACAGTTTCATCAAAACGCCCTTGGGCAATTTGAAGGGTTTTGTCCTCCAGGGATTCCAGCTCAACGACCTTCTTGTCTCGCTCGTCCGTCGCAGTTTTGAGATCGCCTTTCAAACCATCAACCTACTTCTCCAAGTTAGTAAACTTAGCAGTCATCTAGGTCAAGTTGGCAGTTTCGGTGGCCAACTAGGTCTCAACGTCCGCTTTGGCTTTTATGGCCGCATCACGTTCAGAAGTGACCATGCCAAGTTTCTCTCTGGTGGGTTGAAGGGCGACCTCAGCATTCTTAAGTTTTGCCTTGGTAGATTCCAGTTGAGCCCGCAGATCTGCAAGATGACCAAGGGCAGAGTTATATTTATCAGTTCTGTCTTGGAGGTCGCCCTCCAACCATAAATTACGATGAACAAGACAAATACCTGCTTGGCGTTCATCCTCCTCGCTCTTAAAACGAGCAAGTTTGACGGAAGCGGCCGTGGCAATCTCAGCCGCGAACAAAAGGGGGTCTTCACGTAAGCGGGCAAAATCTAATTCACCAAGAGCGTCAAGGTTTAAAACGGGCTTCTTTGGGATCTCTTTGGGCTTCTTGAAATTTGGGGAATCAAGGTCAATCGGGCTAATCTGAAGGGGGCACCCGATCACGCTTCTTTGAGTTTGAGCTCGAATCATTCTCACGAGCAGGGGACTTCTGGTCACCATCGATATGAACGGGCTCAGAAGGAGGGTCGGGGAAAGTAACTTTCTTGGCTTTCCTCGCTTTAATCTTGTGCATGAGGGACCCGAAATCACAACCCGACATCTTAGCTGCATGAAGGGAAAAGATACGGTTAGAACCTGAAAAGAAACTATAAAAAGCAAGCAATCAAAAGAGAAAATCAGGAAAGACAATCACCGAGCTTATTTTGTACTTGAGTAACCGTTCGAGCACGAGCAAACGGGTTACAGGGAATAACTCGCATAGGCATCCAACTAACTAATGCTTCTAAAATCTTAACGCTCTCAATATCATATGCGCTGAGCAACCTCTGATATCTATAGTGTATGGATTCACGGTCATAGCGGGAATGTGACCACCGGATGGGAAATTTCACCGAAATGACATTTCCTTGAGCGTCTGCAGCCCCAACCATATCATGAGCTTTATCATTAATGGGAACGACCCAGAGAAATGCGTGTCTCCAAGGCTTGACAGACTCACAAAAATGCTTGAGTAATTCGATCGTGCCTTTGCGAGGCTTCAACGACACCTGTTCCCATCGACGGGGCTCGTTCTTTAACTCCACAGTGCAGTTAACATCAAACAAAGAAAAGAACAGTCGATAGTTGTTATCACGACCAATGGCACCCATCACATTCTCAAACGTCCTTATGAGGGCCCATGCATTAAAATGAAGTTGGGAAGGGGAGACCCCGAGAGCCCTTAGAATACGACGTTGAAAGAAAGTAACGGGAGAGCGCACCCTCAGATCCCGAAGGACATTGGTATACATCGTGAACTTCAAAGAATTTGGAATCATGGCCGCATGTTCTTCAGGAGGAACTCCCTCGGTTCGCCACTCTTGGTCGCCATAGCCGACCAACTCATCAAAATAGCGAGTGATGTCATCACCAGGAGGAAAGGTCGATGATGTTGACAGAATAGAGTTTGAAATCTAGGAGCGATCTTCCCCATATATACCCCTCCAGTCGTACTCTTCGGGCAGGGTTGCGTTTTGAGGAACGGGTGGAGGCGGATTAGAACGTCTCTCAAACGGAGGAACATCAGCACGAGGAGACTGCAAGGTCTCAGAATCAGTAGACGAAGAGGAAAAGCCGGATAGGGACGGGTTTGAAGAGGAAGAGCGAGTTCTAGAAAGATCTTCCGAACGAGCAGCACACTCGGCCATATTTGAAAAAGGACGGCCGGAGATCCTAGCGGTTTTCTTAGTTCGCGCCAGCGCGAAACCTGAAAGGAGAGGGAAGGTCAGGATCACCAAGATCGATGATACTCAGAAGGGGGTGACAAGGTCGACCCCGGGCCTGACACCCCCCTCCTCGCCCTAAGCGAAAGTTTACGAAGACTTAAAAGCGGTTAAAAGTATGAAGACGTACTTTGATGAAGAATATTGAGGAGTTAGATCGATCACAAGGAGAAACTTTGCTCGTCTTCAGAGATGTAAATTGCTCGCCTTGAGAAATGTAAATCGAAAGGAAGAAAAATGGAAATCAGAGGGCAACATATTTATAAGACCCGAAGGCAGGAAGACAAAGCAATACAATGATTCACCTGCACGCGCCTCGAAAACTGAAACGTCATCATGACAAAAGCAACCACTTTTAGAGATTTGAGGCACCATTGATGAATTTTCCGGGAACCGAGAAACGTCACTTCATGTCAGGCGCCACGTGTTCGAAAGGCAAGTCGATCTGAAAGTATCCCCGCGTAACGGGTAAAAACGCGAGAATCCTAACAAGCCTACGCTCGTCCAAGCACGATCTTGGCTTGCGGGGCAACTATTCCAGAGTGGGCCGAAGACCAATCCAGGCCTCACGTACAAAAATGGCCCATTAAGGATGACAAAGAGCATAGACCGAAATGAATGGCTCTGATCGGTCCGTACAACGATCTAACGGCCATAGGCAACTTCCAAACACTATATTAGCATTCACTGCGTCATTGTCAGGTACACACTATTCACTAGTAATATTACTCTGCTCGTTCGCTCCTGACTTGGGCGTTGGAGTGTAATCGCAAATACACCCGCCCACCAGCATCAGCTTGGAGAGCGACCAGCGGAGCGAGCATAAAAGACTTGGACCTTAGTAGCTTTACCACAAAGCGACCTCAGGTACATATCAAGTATCTACCGACTTTGATGGTGATTAACCTACGCTGAGGAACCTGACTGACCACGTATATACAGACTTTGCCTGTCAGTGTAGTTTTCCCTTCTCAATAAAGTTTTTGCCACACTAAAAATTTGAATTTGAGATCTAGATTCGAGCCTAATTACCACTCAAATCAACTCTTGTTGGAATTATCACTACTACTAATACAACTCATAAAATAAAAGGAAAATACTTTAGTCTTCCTATTGTATGCAGCTTGGCATGCTTGGCGCCAAAGTTCCTTTTTTTTTTGTTTCTTTTAATGTTTTTCTTCTTTTCCTTTTTGCTTCTTTTTTCCTTTTTTTCATTCCTTTATATTTTAAGGTTTTTTTTTTTATTTTTATGTTTTAATGAGTACTTTACGGCCTCGAAAAATTAAGATTTTTAAATATATGAAATTTATTCTTCAATAATCGATTGGATGAGAAATGCTAAACAGTGTGTTTTGGAGTACTTTAGCGTTTAGAAAATTTTTTAATTTATAAATACTGAAAGTTCGTCCCTCTATAACTGGTATGGTGAAAAAAAATATAATTTTATGAGACTAACTCGTGCAACTCACCATTTTACTAATTTCACCACTTTAAAAAATCAATTTTTTTATACTTTTTCTCTTTGTATTTTTTAGAACCATATTTTTCTGAACCTTTAAAACATTAATTTACTTTCATACTTCTTCTCCTTATATTTTTAGAACCATATTCTTTTGAACCTGAAATATCTTTTGAATCCATTTAGTTTGGGTACTAACAATTATGGATATTTAATTTCAACGTTTTTGTTAATATTCTTATTAAATTTTATAATGTTTTTATTTAATTTATAGTTATAATTTAGTTTTTATTCATAGTTATTTGACTACATATTCTACAAACCAACATCATTGGTCCACTGACATTAGCTACCTTAGGACACGGAGACGACTCAGTGCTCCGGAGTTCGATTTCTGCAGTGGACAAGCTCTGTATAGTTTAAGAAAAGAAACCGAGCAAAAATGCTTATAAAGAGGTTTGCTAATAAATGCGTAAAAATGTTATTACTCATTTACACGAAGAACACAAAGAAATTTAGCCAACCCCGTATACCGCCACCACTATGGGGCTAATATTATTAAAATATTACACCGCCTCCACTATGGTAGGTTGCTGCATCATTCAATGGCACCGCCCCCTCCATGCTGTCGGTGGAAGTAGCACGGATGTCATCGATCCACATAGTGGAACTACAAATCACAATAATAGTTTTTTTTGACAATAATCACAATAATAGTTGAAACAAAAAAGCAAGAAAAAACAAATCACAAAAATTTTATTTTCTTAAAATTTTCTCACGTGCTTAACCCACAACGCAATCTTTTTTTTGTTCGGACCATTGCTGGCTACCCACGCAGTGTCCAACGCTTTCAACGAAGTACTAATCTGCGCTCGCTACTTGAGGCTCTTAACCATTTCGTTGGCCAACACCTATTTGACATGGACGGGAATCGAACTCGGGAGCAAACCGGATCGACCCCCACTACGTCCTAGAGGGAGCCCGGACCACTGGGCTAGGAGTGTAGGTTACCCACGACGCAATCTACTATCTACTTGAGCAAATAAAAAAGGTAGTTAACAGGAGAAAATAAAAAATTAAATCCACTAAAGTATTGATCATGAATATGTATGTAGCTTTCTGAGTTGTTGGAATTTATTCTTTAACTTTCTGAGTGCCAATTACTTTTTTCTTCAAAAAATCTAATTTTAAGGTGCATTACTCGTTTTTCTGCTTGATGTTTTTTTCTTAAGAAAGATTTTGCATTAAAAGGTTTTAACAAAGCTCCATATTCGTATTATTAGGAGAGAAAAAAAGTAGCCGTTTTGTGTTTCATTGTCATAGATCCAGGTATTTATAGTTCTTCTTTAAGAGGGTTCTTATGCCTTTCATCCAGGGAGAAGAGAGTGAGTGTATATATTATATGCTATTTCGATATGTTGGGAGAATCCGATTCATCTTGTATATCAATAAGAGTAAACGCCAAAAATTGAGTATTGAGAAAAAATCTGTGACCTAATTTAGTCCTTTAGAAAGAAAAAAAAACTCAAAATAGTCCTTAAGAATTTCAAAATATGTTAATTTTTTCATCTATTTCTTATATCTGCCATTTGGGTTCTTACAGGTAACATATATTCGCGGGTATACGCAGATACGTACGAATATTTATTGACTTTCTTAAAAATAATTTTGAACACAAAACTAACTTTTTTAATACCATTTTTTGATTCATATAAGAGAATTAATAATTTATGTTATTAAATTTTTTATGACTATATTAGTTCAACCAATGGGTTGGTTTGGTTGTTTAGCGCCATGCTTGTTCACTTTGGTGTCTCAAGTTCAAATATCGATCACTGATATTACTTGATAAAGGGAGATGAAAGACACTGAAATATTTGTAACAAAATATCAACTAAAAAGATTATTAAATTATGTTAGCTGATACGAGTACCCCATTACCCGTCTCCGCCTCCTTAACAAACGAGCAATACAACTACCCATTTACAATTTACGCATTGAGGTAGGTACATTTAACTAGTCACCCATATAGTTATCAACCTGGGACCACTAGTTTGTTTTGTTGGCTTAAAAAAAGCGCAATAAAGGGATGGATGGTCCACAAGCAAAATAAGACACAAAATATATATTACTACATCAGGCCACGAGAACCATGCGCTAGGGAGGGATGTTATTGGTGCTGTTTAGTTAGATCTTAAGCCAAACTATTATTTGTACTGCAAGGTGAATAAACCACACAGATTAGTTACTTTCCTTAAAAAAATTCGAACCAATGCTATTTGAATCGGTTTACTTGGTTCAGATTTTTAGTCAGAAAAAAGAATTTGATCTTAATCACAGTCTACTGCGAGAATCGAACTCGAAAGCACCAAGTCGACCGCAGACTAGATTAAGCCACGGGACTAACTGTGTATGTTATTGTTACTAAGCTAAGTAGACTTTTATTTTTTAATAATATCAGATTGGCACTCAGAGAGAAGAATTAGATCTGTCAGCAGCCTTCACATGTGAAGAGTTTCCAGCTATGAGCACAATCATTTCCACTTGCAACCAACGGTATATGTCGTTGCAAATAAAAAATAATCACGTTAGGGTCAATGTAAAAAATAATCAACATTTCTTTGAAATCAAATTCAAAAGAAATGAAAATTTAAACTTCTCTTATTCAAAGATTTTTCACTATGTATTACAGATAAATATTCAAGTGCATCTCAACACAACAATGTCAAAAAAATATAACAAACTTGTCTTATTTTAAATTTTCATTCTAGATGAGCAATAAAAGAATACAAGCCTTAACAACAAAGATGAAAAAGTTGCTCATCACAAGATTTCATAACAAGAAGACATAACTATCTAAAGAACTTGAAAATAATACTTCGGAAAAATACCTAAAGCATTTAACATACTAGCCACACTCTACACACAGTAACTGAGTGGAACTAACAGTGGAACAATGATTGATTCCTTGTCTAATAAAACACAAATATGCTTATTTCTTGTTTGGCTCAAACACATACTTGATAAGTGATTCCTTGATGGAAAGCAATTCTGGGAATTCCTTCTTCAATTTGGAACCATCCATCTCATTGTTGCTTCGAGCAGCGACAATCACCTTCGCTTGCTCTTCGAGTGTGAAGTTAGCCCATTTGAAGTTAGGGTCAATGTAATCCCTATACATTTCAAGGACCTCATTGTGGCTTACAGCACCAGGATTTGTGAAGTTCCAGATTCCACTCAAGTTTCTCTTTGCCATCTCAATTGAAATTGGGAGAAGTTCATCCAAAACTGTCATGCTGTTTGGAATGTTGACTACTTTGTTGTAACGAGAAATCTTCGTGATGAAGTTGCGAGGATTGTTCAGGTCAGATGAAATCGGCATGCGAACCCTCAGGGTGCATACATTGTCATATTCTCTCAACAGCTCCTCAACCTGATCAAAATTCAATTCAAAAGTTATCATTTGAAAAGACTCATTATCAAAAGGCGATGAAGTACCGACACAGACACGGACACAACACAGACACCGGACACAGACACATATTTTAATATAAAAAATATAAAAAATACAAGTAATTGAAGTGTCGGCGTCCGACACGTCTTCAACCGGAAGTGTTGGTGATATAGAGTCAAAAAGTAATAAATTCACACCATGTAAGGAAAGTAACTCACCATAGCTTTGGTTTTGGAATAGAAAGAGCCCATGAAATTGGGTTTGTCTTCCTCCTTAAAACCAATGCCAGAACCTTCTGGATGTGTTGCATCATACTCAAATATGCAACCAGTAGCAAAATTTATCATCAATATCCCACTCTCTCTGCAAACATCAGCCAATGTCAAAGTACCAGCAACATTAGCGCGGATAGTTTCTGTTTTATGAGTTTCGCACCAATCGACATTAGGTCTTCCAGTCACGCCTGCAGCATTAAAAACATGGGTCGGCTTCACATTCTGAATATCAGTAATGAGTGATGCACGATCCTCTAAGCGGCCCTTTCCATATTCATATGGAATTTCTTGCTTGTCACAGAGTTTTCCCAGCAAACCTCCGATCCACCCGGTTCTACCATAGATCAAGAACTTAAAAGGATGTTTTGGCGGAGTGCTAGTGTTCTTGGGTGATGGAACAACCATTCGAGTATTAGTTGAACCTGAGGACACAGGTTTTTCCTCATCGGATCCTTCAAAATGTCTTTCCAACCCACCGGGCATCATTAGCATCCTCGGATGAGGAAGCAACGCTCCAGTGACATCACCCCACCAATCAGGATTTTGGGTATACCATTCTATGGTTTTCTTCAAGCCCTCTTCCCAAGTAGTCTTCTCAGACCAACCCAGCTCCTTCAGCTTTTGATCATCGAGAAAGTATCGCTGGTCATTAAACGGTCTATTCTCAACGAATTTTATACTAGCTCCTGGATCCATTGAGAAAAGTTTGCATATATCTTCCGCTACGTCGATAACTCTCCTTTCCCTTTTGGTCCCAATATTGTAAATATGGCCAACCTCTCCCTTATGAAGGACAACTTCAAATGCCTCAGCAACATCTTCACAGTACAAATAACTCCTCACATTAGAACCATCTCCATGAATTGGAAGAGTCTTTCCTTGCATAGCCAGAAGAATGAACTTTGGAATCAGTTTCTCAGGAAACTGATTTGGCCCATAAACATTGTTTCCACGTGTTGTGATAACTGGCAACCCGTATGACCTACCATACGCCATGACAAGCATTTCGGCCCCGGCTTTTGTTGCAGAGTAAGGGTTTGTTGGAAGAAGTTGAGAAGCTTCATGGTTTCCAACAACAGCATCTTCGTCGGTCTCACCATAAACCTCATCGGTACTCACGTGAATGAACCTTCGGATCTGGCCGGTTACCTTGCAGGCTTCTAGTAAGACATGAGTTCCGTAAATGTTGTTCTTGGTGAACTCGAAGCTATTACCAAATGAGTTGTCAACATGAGTTTGAGCAGCAAAGTGCATTATTGTGTCAATGGATTCAGTGATGAGAAGGTAGTTGACAAGATCAGCACTTCCAATATCTCCCTTCACAAACTTGAAATTTGCAGATGCTTTCGAAGGAAGGAGATTCTTCAGATTAGAACAATAATCCAGTTTGTCAAGGACAACAATTTTGTAGTCCGGATAGCTTCGGATAAGCCGGTTTGCAACATGGGATGCAATAAATCCAGCTGCCCCAGTGATGAGGATATTCTTTGGAGTGTATGAAGCCATGTTAGGCTACCTACACAATAAAAACAAAGATATATCATCACACAGTACATCAATTAGAACCACAAACAAAAATTAAATCTCATTCATAGACAACACAATAGCAACATAAATGGAATAGAACTAAGAGGACATCATAGCAACATAAATTTTTGCAGAACCAAACTTGCATGATATGAGTGCCAAGAAAAAAGTACCACAGAGAGACCAAAGTACCAAAGCTTAAGATAACTTGAACACAACTCCAAGAGAAATAAAGCATTACACTAAAACAAAATATTTTCTTCATCTAGGTAGTTAGTATGTAAAGACAAACGGATGAACAAATAAAAGGTTATATTACTCATCAATGACTTGTTACAAAGGAGTCTAATCTCCAAAACCTAGGGATTAAAAACAAAAAGTAAACAACAAAACACAAAAGGCACAAAATTCAACCCCAAAGGAAAAGAAGAAACGTAGGCAACACTTCACATCCTCAGAAACACTAAATAATGTAACTACTTTTACAAAACCAAACATATTAAAGATATTACAACACAAATAAGATCAAAGAATTAAAAATTGAACACAGATCTAATTTTCAGACTACCACATGGGGGAATCAAGCACCGCAATCATGAACATAGAAAAGCAACATAATCACAGATCTAGGAAAATGAGGCAATACCCAGATCACAAAAAACACTCATTTTCACAAAGCTCAATTCTTTTCACAACAAAATCAAGTAAAATGGAAATGGGCATCATCAGATCATAAACAAACATGATGGAAACTCAACAAAAAAAAGAGAGAAAGAATGAGTAAGAAAAACTTACAAAAGGGAAACGAATCCAAATAGTAGAAGAAGAAGGAGAGTTTTCGAGAAAATAAGGTAGAAGATTTTGAGTAACTCTCTCCTTGTGATGATGGAGAAGAGGAAAATGATGGAGCTGAGAAATCGGGTATTTATGTACGCGTCTGTGTGTACAAACAGAGAGAGACAGTTAAGGGGAGCCAGGGGATCGTTTAAATGACATAAATGCCCCTCATTCATATACTTAATTACGCGCAATATTTTATTATCTGCTTACGAAAATGTGATTGATTAAGCGCAATATTTTAAAAACCAAATCCGAGATTTAATGAGCGAAATCTTATACCATAATAAATAAATAAATTAATTAATTAAAATGGTAAAAATTAGAAGAAAAAAAAACAAATTGTAGTTCTTGCAATTACGAAGGTTTTGGATCTTGTAAAATTTGGTTAACATGATTAAATGGTCAACATGATTCAATGGTGATTCAATCACTTATGTAGTCGCGGTTGCAGTCAGGATTTTACAATTTTGACCGTTGCAGGTATCACGATGTGTATTGCTTTCATAAATTATGTTGAAATTATTTATACAATTAATCTATTTTTTTTACAGCAACAATTATGCTATTATATAAAACACAATACCTTTTTTTTACAGGTAAAAAAACATATTAGCTAATAATTGATATTTTTACTTTTTAATAAGCACAATCAATATTTTCCTATTATTATAAAATACAAAAAAATTAAAAGAGGACATATAGTATATGGAAACTACCAATTTATTAATTCCCCCAAAACACAGTTACCTAATTTGTTTTTTACCTACAAAATTTTGAAATTATCCAAATCTTTTTCGGAACTAATCAACCTTCGAAATTAAACAATCTCATTAACTCTCTTTAGTTTCCTTTCTATAATTCCACGTGGTTCGATGGCACAGACAAGGATCTAAATAGTAGTTGCAGTCAGGATTTCACGATTTCGACCATTGCAGATTGCACGATGTGTATTGTTTTGACAAATTATGTTGAGATTATTCATACAATTATTCTATTATATAAAACATAATAGCTTATAATTGATATTTTTACTTTTTAATAGCCACAATCACTATTTTTATATTATTATAAAATAGAAAAGATTAAAAAAAGAACCTACAGTATATGGTAAATACATAAATTATTAATCAAATTTTCTCATCCTAGAAACTACCAATTTATTATTTCCTCAAAACTCAGTTACCTAATTTGTTTTTTACCTACAAATTTTTGAAATTATCCAATTTTTTCCGAAACTAATCAATTTTCGAACTTAAACAATTTCATTAGCTATCTTTTTTTTTAGATAAGCAATACTTCATTGAAAAAAGCACTAGGGGTGCTCAAACCCAAACAACAAAAGTTACATATTGTTTAGGCAATGAAGTGGATCAAGCCACCAAGCAGAAATATCAAAATTTAAATTACAATGAGATATATAGACCAACCAACTCCAAGTTAACTGCTTGATGCGTGACATGATAGATTCAATGTTGGGATCCTCGTTCTTGAAGATAAGAGCATTCCTAGCCAACCAAATACTCCAACAAGTAGTCAACCAAATTAAGTGTTTTGTTTTCTTGGCCTTTTTACCTTTGGATAGCTTCCCCCACCAAAGACAATGTTCGAGCAAGCTGTTGGATCCCACATGGTCGATCCTACACCAAACGCACACCCGCGACCAAATATCCGATGCAAAGGTGCAGCTCAAAAACAGGTGAAACTGCGATTCAACTTCATTCCAACACAATGGACAGAGAGCGTCATCGTCCGGTGCGATAACAAGTCGGTGTCGCAAATTTCCGCGAGTTGGAAGAGCATCCCTAAGTAAGCGCCATCCAAAAACAATAACCTTGGAGATAGCGACACATCTCCATAACTTCTCCAACATCTTATGTAATTCATTTTGATCGCTCCCCATTACCTCCCGAAGCATCTCTTTGTAACAAGAACGGACGGTAAAATTTTTCGAAGTCTCAAGCTTCCATATCCAAGTATCCTCAATCCCTTGAGCAAGAGTCACTGGGGCCAAGATTTGTTGAAGATATGCAGCCTCCAAATGATTAACACGCGATTGAGATACTAGCCAAGATTCATTCCACCGCCAAACTCCATCCCTCCACCCTCCAAAGTCCCGCACCACCACACGGTTTGATTCACGACCCGTCCATAGAGAAGGAAAAAGCCGAGAAAAAGAAGAAGTTCCCAGCCAAACATCATTCCAAAAATCCACTGAAGCGCCATTCCCCATCCTACGAGAAACCTGCTGGCCGAAAAAAGATAGAGGAGAAAACGCGAGATCAAGCATCATCAAATCACGTCGCCAAATAGACCCAACAGCACCTCTTCTTAATGCACCCTCCGACCGTTGTATAAAGGCATCCTTGAAGCTTCCATATCTATGAAATAATAAGCCTTTCCAAGGAGCGAAATCATCAACAAGTGCCCGCCACTTCCACTTACTTAAAAGAGCCACATTAAATAAATCTAAAATTTTGATACCGAGGCCTCCGTCATTCTTCGGTTTGCAAATTTTGTCCCAAGCAACCCAATACATACCCCTATCTCCATCATTGATTTGCCACAGAAAATCCCTTTGTATTTTAGTCATTGCTTTAATAACCGACTTCGGTGCTTTATAGAAAGAAAAGAAATACAAAGGGATACTATTTAACACCGAATTAATAAGAGTGACTCTACCTCCAATTGAAAGATGACGCCCCTTCCATGATGCTAGCCTTTTTCTAAGCATATCAAGTACCGGCTTCCACGTTGTCGCCCTTCTTGGATTGGCCCCAACCGGAATCCCCAAGAACTTAAACGGGATGGACTCCGTTTTACAATGAAGGAAAGTAGAAGCGGAATCAAGAAACTCCTCTGAAGTGTTAATACCAATGATCTTGCTCTTATGAAAATTCACACGTAACCCAGAAACCAATTCAAAGCTTCTTAAAATTGTCTTGATGGCCCACAGATTATCCCAAGAAGGCTTCCCCATTAACACCGTATCATCCGCAAATTGCATAATAGAAAACCGGAGAGAAGAATTAATATCATAACCTGCAAAATAGTCAATCTCCACAGCTTTAGCTACTAAAACCGACAAGCCTTCCGCCACAATGAGGAACAAAAAAGGGGAAAGAGGATCCCCTTGTCTCAAACCTCTAAACGCCTTAAAATCATTAGTGGGACTCCCATTAACCAACACCGAAAAAGTAGTATTGCAAACACAAGACTTCATCCAAAGAATCCATTTTTGAGGAAAGCCCATCCGATCTAACATATAAAATAAGAACTTCCACGAGATGGAGTCATATGCCTTCTCGAAATCAACTTTAAAAATCAAACATTCATCCTTCGATCTCTTAGCATAATCAACTACCTCATTAACGACCAACACCCCGTCCAAAATTTGCCTACCCCTCAAAAAAGCCGATTGGCTATTCGATATAACACTAGGGAGCACCTTCTTAAGCCGATTTGCCAACACTTTTGCCAAAATTTTGTAGAGAGACCCTATCAACGAAATCGGTCTATACTCCCCCAAACCTTGAGGATTATCATTTTTGGGAATCAATGCAATAAAAGTTGCGCTAATGGCCTTAGGGAGAAATGTTTTATCATGAAACTCATTAATAAAATCAACAACATCCTTTTTCAACAAATCCCAACATAATTTGATGAAGCTCATGTTAAAACCATCCGGCCCGGGGATCTTATCGCCATCACACCTCCACACTTCCTCCCTAATTTCTTCCTCCGAAAAAGGTTCGATCAAGAAATCCATATCAACACGAGAAAGCTGATTAAAAGCAAGACCATCAAGAGTGGGGCGAAATTGACAAGACTCCACAAAACACTTCTCAAAATGATGTTTAACCGAATTCTTCACTTCCTCCACCTCCTCCATCATCTCACCATTACTCCTTAATAACAACAAACTACAACGACGCCTTTTAAATTTTAAAAGGGAATGGAAATACCTTGAGTTCATGTCACCTTCCTTGATCCACCGTGCTCGAGACTTTTGCGCCAAAATTGACTCCTTTGCTTGAATTTGATTCCAAAAAGAAGTTGAGACCTCCTTTCGGTTCATAACCAAAGCGCTATCCCACCCCTCACATAAAGCATGGTCAAGCGAATTCAAATCCCAAACCAACGACTCTATGTTCAAGTCAAGCTTACCGAACACCTCTCTATTCCAACCCCGCAATTTCTCCTTTAAAAGCTTGAATTTTTCCTTTACCACATGAGCCTTATGACCCCTAATATTGAATCCATTCCAGCACTCATTCACAAAGGGTAAGAAATCAGCATGATCATACCAAACCTTAAATATCCGAAAAGGCTTTGGCCCCCAGTCTTTTGCAAGACAAAGGAGCCAAATAGGATTGTGATCGGATATGTCACGCTTACCAATCCATTGTCCAGATGTGCCCCACAAATCAATTAAACCCTCAGAAACAAGGAACCTATCCAAACGACTCATAGAAAGACCATCCGAACAATACCAAGAGAATCTGTTACCTGATACCGGAATATCAATCAAATCCATGGTTGATATAAAGTTGTTAAAATCAGAAATTTCTATATAAGAACTATCACCACTTCTCCCCCGCCGCTCCTCCACACTAGAAACCGCATTAAAATCCCCAACAACACACCATTCCCCTTCTCCAATGGACTGTTTAATCAGCCTCAAATCATTCCACAGTCTTCTCTTTTCCACTATCGAGCATGGGGCGTAAACATTGATGATATGCACCAAGCTAGATTGGAAAGATATAGTAACTCCCAAAAAACCTTCACCATTAAAAGTAGAAGAGACAGACCAACCACTTTCAACCCAAGAACACAGTAAGCCACCTGAGAGACCCGTCGACGGATGATAAATAAATTTAAACGGCTTTGCTCCCCATAACACGCCCACTTCCCTTTCATCCACCACCTCCCTCTTAGTTTCCTGAATGCAAATAAAATCAAAGCAACCAGACTGAATATTAGTTGCTAGCCGGCGCCGTTTACTACGGTCACCCCACCCTCTCATATTCAACGAAAGCAAATTCATGGAACCCCGTTGGTGTTCACCCTCTTACTGCATGCCTCTTGATCTCTTGCCTCCCCTTCCTCAATCAGCCTAACATAATGTTCGTCAGGCATGTTTCCTTCAATTCCCAAACTCTTTGCAGACTCCCACACCTTTTGAGCAACTGACTTACTCTGCAGAATCCAAAACTTATTATTACAGCAAGCAATATTACCCGAAGAGATAGAACCATCACATAACACCACCCCCGCTGAAAATAAAGATGATGAGTCTGGCCTTTGATTGGATACCAAAGGAACAGCGACAACATCATTTTTCTCAAGAGAAGCGGTGGAAATGGATTTGAGCTCACGGGGAGCTTTCTTTAGCTTGCCTTTTCTTGGGTTATGTTTCGGTGCCACCATTAAAATTTTACGCTCCTTCTTGGTTTTGGTGAAAGCAGGTGGGGCGTCCACACCATGCTGATCATTAGGAACACAAGTTACCAGCGCTGGTCCCGATTTTTGATTGGAAGAAAACAAAGACTCTTCCACCATAGTTGGAGTCGCTCCACCGGCCTGGGTCCCACCCATCATAGCCTCATGGTTCCCATTTATATTTAAATTTGAACTTTCCCACAAAGGTTGTACCTCATCAATGGCTTTCTCATTAATACCATCCTTAATTGCTCCGTTACTCCCCCTTAAATTGCTGGGCATTGATTCCCCATTAAAGTCGTTATCATCACCAGATGCATCCCCGAAGGTATCACCGTTACCGGAAAAGTAGGACTCCAAGAACTCCGCATCAGAACTAGAGGAGTCATCATTCACCTTTTTTGTGTCATTCTTAGTCCACACCGATGGACCACACCAATCTTCCACCATTTTAATCGAAAAAGATACCTTGTTAATTGATACTTGGATCACCTTGTTGACCGTTCCCGTGATTGGAGTGCGAACCATGATTCGGGCAACATCGTAAAACTTCTTCAAAGCTGTATTATCATCTGAGCACATATAGACGCCAACATTAGCTGATAGTTTCTCGAAAAAATCAGCATTCCATGCATGCACCGGAGCCCCGTAACATCGAATCCAAGTTACCCTCTCTGTGTCAACATCAGTGGGTTTCCACGGACGGACCCATTTGAACCATTGAGCTAACCATTCCTTCGCATCACCAATAAAGCCAGTGAAATCATCGTCATCTTGTCCACCTTCCAACAGTACTAGATTAGACCCCAACGGAGTAGCTTTGATAGTAAACACCCCTTCCCTCGCAAAAAATTCATGGATATTATAAGCATCTCCCGGATTGATAGCCTCTCCCACCATCGCTCTTACCAACTGCCCAACGTCCGGAATATCATAGGACCACGTATCCTTCATTAGCTATCTTTAGTTTCTTTACTATAAACAAAAATAATTCAAAATTAAAAATTCGCACCTACTATCTACCAAGAACCACAACTATCTACCAAGCCTATTTGTCAAAAAAAAATTTAAAAAAAACCTATCTACCAAGCGGTCCAAGTTCATCATTATACATCCCCACCCCTCTACTCTTTTTTTTTGGAACTAAAAACCAAAATTTCATTCAACAAAACTGTAGAAAGATGAAAACAACTGTTACAGATATTCCATTACAATAATCAAAGTATTAAGTTTGTACCAAAAAAAAATTATCAAAGTATTAAGTGCACTCAGAATTCACTGAAAAAAAAGGGAAAATGTAGATTCTGGGAATCGAACTTGCATTCCCAATTCCATTTCCAAACAACAGACTGCTTACCCGTGCCACTGAAGTGCATTGTGAATTTACCACACCTCCACTCAATGTAATATTTTTAGTATATTTTTATTTATACGTAAAACAAATTATGAAGTATCACCCGAGGAAGAACTTAGTCGAGTTGGAGACGAACTTAGAAGGGAGCGAAGTAGTATTTTATTTTTTAACTTACAAAAGGATAACCACAATGTAGATAGCTTTCAAAAATTATATTGAAAATATTTATACTATTTTATAATTCATGATAACTTATAATTGATATTTTTTTCTTTTTAATAGGCACGATCAATATTTTTCTATTATTATAAAATTTAAAAAAGTTTAAAAATGAACAATAACATATTGTAAATATATAAATTATTTATCAAAATTTCTCATCATAAAAACTACAAAAAAAAATTTCCCCAAAATTCAATTACCTAAATTTTTTTGGAATTATCCAATTTTCGAAATTATTGAATTTTTGAAATAGAACAATTCCACTAATTCTTGGAATTATTGGAATTTGTAGTAAACCGTGTCTAAGAATTTTTGAAATAGAACAATTCCACTACCTACTTCCCAAAAATCACAACTATCTACCAAACCTATTTATTAAAAAAAGGGGTTGATATTGTGAGGGGAGAATTAATACACGTTATACCTCCCCCTCCCCCCCAGGCTGTAAAAAGACGAAAATATCCTTGAGAATTTTACAAAATTGCAAAACATTTACCACTTCTCACTTACATCCGTTTGATAGAGGGAGGGAGTGTCATTTTCGCAGCAAACAGATTTACATACTTCCGTTTGATATCATCGCACGGATCTACATAGTTTCGTTTTCCAGCACACAGATTTAACTAGTTCTGTTTCATCCACAACGGATTTACATGGATCCGTTTTCAACGCACGGAAGTAAGTATTTCCGTTTTGCCCTCAACGAATTTACATAGACCCATTTCAATTGTATTAATTTTTTTCTGTGGCTCGTCAGAGTATCGATGGTCGGATTCCCCGTGATTCACCGTGGTTGATATTGTGAGGTGAGACTTCTTCACGGTCAAATTTTTCAGGGGAGACTTCATCACGGTCTGGTGGTGGTGACCTAGAAGAAACTCCTGCTCCTAGTACACGCACTCGAATCAGAATTGCGGGACTTGCGTCTCACCGAGATAGGCGCAACCGGAGACGAGAGCAGCTGTGGAGGATGAGGAGCAGGCTGCAAATGACTACCAACAGCACACATAGGAGGATGACGAGTACCAGGATTCTGCAGATGACTACCAGCAGGGCCATCGCCACCCGGATTCGGAGTACCATCAGTACCACCAGCGGCCTGCAGATGAGTACCCGGTTCACAAGGAGCAAGAGCACCAGGAGCATGCTGGGATAGGACCTATGGATGGTTCTCTTCTCACTTAATTTGATGGTCATGTAGCATCTAAGATACTCGGAAGCCATGTAAATATAATTTTATATATTTATTTACATAGTTTTATTATATAAATTTATAGATAAAAAGTTTAAGAAAGTTTTTTTTATTTTTAATTCAGTTTCGGGATAAATTGAAAGTGTCTGTTCATGGCAATAAAATCAATCAGAAATTGGTCCCTTTCGCACAGAATCATGAGTTTTATGAGTATATTAGGCAGTCTGGATTATCCCCCATTGTCTTTTCAGCTCCAACTACTGTGGACCATGAGTTGCTATCTTCCTTTGTAGAGAGATGATACCTAGAGACATTGTCATTTCATCTACCATTTGGTGAAATGACTATTACTTTGGATGATGTGTCGTGTCTCCTACATCTACCGTTGACTGGCAGATATTTCAGATCTCACCTAGCTCTGTTACTATTGATGATGCCATCCAGTTGGCTATGCGTTATCTGGGGGTTACTTTTGCTGAGGCGACAGAGGAGACACTGGCCAGCAGGGGGCCATATTTCTGCTTTGATTGACTACTGGAGATATGTAGGTGTGACATAGGATAGGTGGACCAGACTTGTGGTGTCAGGGCATATTTGATGCTTATTTTGGGGATGAGCATTTTTTGTAGCAATATTGGAACAAGAGTTGAGGCAAAGTGGTTGCTATTGCTGGAGAACGTCACCACAGTGAGCGGATGGGCATGGGGTCCAACAGCCTTAGCTTTCTTATGTGACCAGTTGCGCAAAGTGGTTACTTCCATTTTGTTATTTTATTCATAACGGATTTATGTATTATATATATATATATATATATATATATATATATATATATATATATATATATACACCCCTAAAAAAATATTAAGTATCAGCCGAGTTGTAGGTTACCCAAACTTCGACAAGAGCTGAGTGGTATTTTAGATGAAAGAGGGATAGTCGATTTAAATGTTGAGATAAAAGAGCATGTGAGAAACATGATAAGCAGAGAATTAAGATGCAGAAGGTACCCACGGAGAAATGCTTTTGTGTTCAAGTGTAGTGGATATAATGCACAAAGGAATGTTAAAGGATTTTTCTTATTAGCGAAATACAAGGAACAATGCATGTTAGTGGATTTTTCTTATTAGTCGAATGATCGTTAGGTTGGGTGTTAGCCTGCATTTTCGACTAGCTCAATTAAATGCAGTCAACGAGGTTTGACTTATTATTTCAAGATAAAGATGTCAATTTCGACATTGAGAAGAGTTAAGTTATTTGGTTGTGTCAAGATGATTTCGACATTAGGCTTGCTGAAATCGAAGTGTTGAAGGCAGTGATTTCGACAAGAAGAGGTTTTGAAGACTGGTAACGGATTGGAATCAAGCAATCGCTGTCGAAGGGATGTAGCAGTTACATTTTTAAATATTCTGTACAGTTATTTTCTATTTGTATAAATAGTAGTTTTTCATAGGAAAAACGGGTCACAATACGCACATACAGAATTCTCATACTCCAACTTCCAATTGAGAGAGAAAAGCGAGTTACAGAACAATGTATGAACTTGTGCACCAATTTCTATTCATTCAATGCAATTTTAATCTGTTTTCTTAAATTCCTTGCACTTGCTTTTTACACATTCTGTTCAGAACTGTATCATTTTGAAGTAATTTTGACAGTTTCAACACCTTTGAAATTGACGGTTATCTTCATCATTTTCATTAAAACCGTAAGAACATTAACAAAACTCGATAATTTCTGGGAAATCAATGCACAATATGTCTTTAGATTTACTAGTTGATCTTGCAAGCAAATAATTTTAAACTAGCGGTTGTTTACCAAAAACCACGGTAAACAAATTGGCACGCCCAGTGGGACGGCTTGTGCTAAGTTTCAAAACAATTTGAAACAATTTCTTCCAATGACATTTTACTGAGTTTGTTCTTAAATTAAAAAACTTGTGGTTTAATCTTTGTATGCATTTAAGAAGTGGCAAACGTCTCCCAGAAATGGTTCGCCCTGTTTTAAATCATGTATCCAATGCACAAAGTTCACAACAACAAGCGTAGGTTAGTGACGCGAACGCTGCAAATGTCTTAAGAGTAACCGCTTCTATGCCATCTTCGACAATGATAGGGGTAACTGCTCCTGTGTCTATGTCGACCACTACAGCGTTGACACAGTCTAGTACGATGGCTTCTGTGCCACCAACATTAGGGCATCCGACAAGCCCTCCAATGGTTAATCCCTTCATCCCACAATTTACATTACCTATGATCAATAGGGATTACCCATATGGTATGCCAACAAATGGTTCGGCATTTTCTCCTTTTCATAGTTCAGCAGAGAGCGTTTATAGTCAAAACGCTCAACCCTCATTAACCACATCGTCCTTGTTAGCGCCAAGGCAACAAATGGATGATAGCAACCACGGCATGGTTAATTTGCTGACTCAACAAATAGGTACAGTGTTTAATCCCTTGATCCAAAACACGAACAATAGTTACCAAATGTTAGCAACCCAGATGGGGAGAATTGCTGATTTCTTTGGCACTCCACCATTGCGTAACCAACAGGATCTTCAGAATCAGAATGTCAGGCCTGTCGAAAACCCTTTAGAAAGGCCTGACAATGGGATTCCCATAAATCAGAGGCAACAACCAGTTGTCGAACAACCTCTACAAAGGGAAACTGAAGCAATCCATGATGTGTTGCTGGTTAATAGAAACCAAAATACTGATGAAGTGGTTAGGCAAGTTCAACAAAATAATTTTGGAGCCTAAAACAATTTGACCAATCTTGTCGAAACTATTCTAGCCCAAAATGGTCTCAATTTAGGCCTACATAGGCCTAATTTTGTGTCAGCATTGTCGGAGTATGTCTTACAAACTGAACTTCCTAGGGGATGGAAAATCCCTAAGTTCACAAAATTCGCTGGAGAGACTAGCGAATCTACTGTCGAGCATGTTGGCCATTATCTAACAGAGGCAGGAGAGATAGCACATAATGAAAACTTAAGGATGAAATATGTCCCAAACTCTCTAACTAAGAATGCTTTCACTTGGTTCACAACTTTACCCACACATTCCTTTTTCAATTGGGGGCAGTTAGAGAAGGCGTTTCATGAGCAATTCTATATGGGCCAATCTAAGATTAGTCTTAAAGAATTGGCTAGTGTTCGACGTAAAGTGGCAGAGTCTATTGATGATTACCTAAATAGATTCAGACTTCTCAAAGCAAAGTGCTTTAGTGGAAATGGCTGCTGGTGGCCTAGACTATTCTATTAGAAAGAAATTAGATAGTCTACACTTAAGAGATATGGCACAATTGACCGATAGGGTTCGACAAGTCGAAAGGCTTAAAGCTGAAAAAACTAGAACTAGTCGTTTCCATAAAAAAAGAGAAAGTTGCTTATGTCGATACTAACGACAGTGACCAAGAATTCGACATAGCCTATGAGGATGTCGAAGAAAATGAGGTCAATGCTGCAGAATTAAAACCTGGGCCTCCTTATACATGCAAATTGTTAAGGCCATCAGATGGGAAAAATCCTGTTGAACCTAAAAATGATAAGTTTGTTGCAAAGCCTTATACCTTTGATGTTACTAAATGTGATGAGATTTTTGATCTTTTGGTTGCTGATGGTCAAATTTTAGAGTCTAAGGGCCTAAAAACACCACCATTAGAACAACGAAAGAAAATAGGTTTTTGCAAATTCCATAACTTTTTACGCCGTAACACTTCTCGTTGTGTTCTTTTCAGGGACCTACACTAGTGCAAAAAAGACATTTAGCATCGGTTATTTTGGACATTTAGCATCGGTTATCCGACGATGCTAAATCCCCAAATACTAAATGTGGGACATTTAGCATCAGTTATTTAACCGATGCTAAATGTCTCCTACTGGTACATTTAGCATCGGTTATAATGTACAACCGAAGCTAAATGTACCAGAAGGACACATTTAGCATCGGTTGTACAGTATAACAGATGCTAAATATACCTGTAGGAGACATTTAGCATCGGTTGTACTGTACAACCGATGCTAAATGTACTAGAAGGAGACATTTAGCATCGGTTGTACAGTAAAACCGATGCTATATGTCTACTGTTGGTACTTTTAGCATCGATTATACTGTACAACCGATGCTAAAATCTCATTTGTTTTATATTTTGTTTTTTGTTTTTATCCATACCAGTCATCTAATACATAATAACCTGTTATATACAGAGAGATATTCCAGTCATCAACACATAAAAGTACTTAAAATTCCATTAAACTTAATAATGTCTTGCATAGTGAGAACATAAGTTAAACTAATTAGAAAACAAAATACATAACAAAATGTGGTATCCATCATAACATATATAACACTATTGTGCACAAAATGTGGTGACCCTTTCCTAATTACACAAGTTAAACTACGCACGAAATAGTGTATCCTTTTGCTTTGTACGTATCTTGAAAAAGAATTCCGCCCAAAGCTGACGAGTCTCCTCAAGTTCCTCATCGGTGTATGACTTTGCATTATCAAATACCTACAAGTTTAAAATTTACTCAAACAAATTAGATTTCAAACTTTTATACCTTCTCCTAATTATCAAATACCTACTAAAAAAGACTTTGCTTTGACAGAATTTAATACCTTCTCCCAATTATCAACAATACCGGCGCTCACAATGGTCAGCATAAACTTCATAACATAATAGCCACAATGAAAACCATTCGGTTGTATTGGCATCTACACAAATGAATTAACATAATAGACACCAGATTTTCACTCTTCAGGCTGACAGGCAGAAATACTATCAATAACCTTGAGAATTCACTCAAAACTAAATCAACCCAATATTTTAAACTACTTACTATAGGGTACAACCAGTTGGTGGCCAATGTAGAATCCCCTTTCACAGCTCTATTAACAACATAATATAAATTAGTTATAAAATTTCAACTAGAAGTTCAAATACTACAATCTAAACCATGATAAACAATTAAAAACATACTTGCCAAACATTTCTTTGATTGCTTTTGTTGGTTGGCGACATAAGGAACACATCCAGACCACAGTATTTTGCTTTGGAAGGAGGACAACTAGTTGCCAATGCTTGCTGCAACATTGATAAACATAAAACTAAGAAACAAACAAACAAATAAAGGAAAATGTATTACCAATTCTTTCAAATATGTAATCATGTACCTATTGCAAAATGGAGCCAACCATATTTCCTTATTGGTAGTAGCCAATATTTGTTGAATATATATAGAAACATCCTCTTTGGAATACCCGTTCAAGTTCATCTTATGCGGACACACAAATCCATACAAATCATCGACACCCCTTTCAACAACTTGGCGATACAGATATCTATTAATGAAGGAAATATCAAATTGACTAATATATGTAGAAATGCGAGAAATTTATATAACCAAATAAACATTACTACTTACGTGCACCATATGCCCAAGTGGCACAAATCAAGCCACGCTTCACCAGAAACCATGTCGATGATCTCTTTGAAGGAGACAAAGCACACATGTTTTTGGTGCTCCAACATTATCCTGGCATGTCTCTTATCATCATACGCAATCATATGTATCTTTCTCAGCCAATCAATTTTCTCCTCCTTTTCCTCCTTCTCCTCCTGCTTCTCCTCCTCCTCCTCCTCGTCGTCCTCCACATTAGATGGTGAGCAGCTCCCCTTAGATCCAACAGTGGTCGTGGGAGTGGGAACATGAACAGGCGTATTTTGACATCCTCCACATGATTGAGAGCGCTGAATAATTAAAAAATACATATTTCAATCAATCTGTTTACAGTGAAAAATATACTTTATATTTCATAAACATATACCTCTGCCAACAACTTGGTAACTTTGTCTTCCACCAACACTTCGACGCCCTCCAATACTTGTTTAATGAACGCCTCTTTATTGAGTTCTGAGTTGCTCGAGGAAGAACGTTGCACACCTCCAAAGTATTTCTTTAGCCCGACACCTTTTCCGGCTCCCCAACAACGACCGGGATGCTCAGGTGTTCCAATGGCAGCGGTCAAAATATCATTCTTTCCTCGCGGAACGAAAGATCCTTGGCTGCTCATAACCGTAAGTTCGTCCTACAACAAAAACATGTTTACGTGTTAAAATTGAATTAATTTGTTACTAACTGATGTTGTTTCTAATAAATATGTCTCTAACATGTCTCTTATCAAATAAATATGGTCTGATGTGTTTCTAACATGTGTTTCTAACATCACACTATATTTTACTTACAATCTTAGATCCAACTGATGCTGACTCCTCAGATATATAAGATCCAGACTTGTTTTTGCGGCCGGCCTTCCACAGCTCATGTCGCTCTGGAGATGTAGACTCCACCACCAAATCAGGATCACCAGACTCCTCCTTGACTTTTTTTATATGTTCTTCCTTCAAATTCTCCTTCAACTTTTTATAACCACCTGGCCCCATTGTGTGTTTGTATTTATTCTTTTTTTGCATATTCTTGCCAGCTTCTCTCTTAGCCTGTTACAAAGAATAAACACCACCACATATATAACAAATCCATAATATTGTTTAAGAAACTAAAATATTTGTGGTTAAAGCAATACCACAAACTCCGGAGTAGTGTGAGATTTTACAAATGCGGCCCATGTCTCGGTAGATATGGCGCTATACTTGTCACATGGAGTTGTTGCACCGCTATTATCGCCATTGCCATAGACATGTTCTCTGTTGAGTTTTGTCTTGAACTGTCTCCAGCAGAGATTGATATGAGACATCCAAGTCTTCTTGAATTGCTCATTGTCAGGAACATCAAATGTTTGCTGAACATCATCCCAAGCAATTTTTTTTGTCTCGACATCAACTTCATCCCAGGACATGGGCAATATGCTTACTTTTGTTCGTGCAACCACCCCTAAATAGTTCTTGAATTGGCTAGCATATGGACCAATAAGGTTGCCTTTACTATCAACAGCCACACTATATTTTTGACCACTTGGGAACCTATTAGTGAACTTATTTAATGATGTCAGACGTCTAGTTTTCTTTTTTGGAGGGCCGGCACTGGAATCATCCATGATATCTGTTTGAACAAAGGAAACAAAATATATCAGTTACAATATCTCAACACATGCTGGAACACCTAAATATATCAGTTACAATATCTCAACACAGAATCAAAGAAGAAAAAGACAAAAATAAAACAGGCCATTTTCATTATGATTTATATAATACATGAGTTTATTTCATATATATGTATATTCTTTCATTGTGGGAACAATCATTGTCATAGATTCCAAAAAAAGAGAACAAATCTAAACTCCAACAAACATTGTGGGAACAATCATTGTCATTAAAGCTCAACAATACAATTTCATAGATTCCCAAAAAAAAATAACAAATCTAAACTCCTTCATATAAAATCCCTTCATTATGATCATTGCGAGTGGCATGTTCATCGTCAACTTCATTGTCATCAACTAAAGTAGGCACTTGTGTTAACAAACAAGGTGTCTCTGAAATTGCAAGACTTGAATCTTCATCACTTGCTATTTTTCCTTGTAGGACCACTGACCACTTTTTGTTAGAAGGATCTTTCACATAAAATACTTGTTTTGCTTGGTCAGCCATGATGAAAGGTTCCTCATTATAACTTACCTTGTCAAGGTCCACTAGTGTAAATCCCATTTCGTCGGTACGCGCACCATTTTTGCTGCTAACCCACTTGCATTTAAAAAGAGGCACTTTAAATTTACGGTAATCAAGCTCCCAAATCTCATCAATGACACCAAAGTAAGCAATGGATGCAAGTACGGGATTAGCATCCTTTGAACTAGAGAAGTGCATTGAGGAAGCCATGACCATAACTCCGCTGTTTTGCATGGTACTCATGTCATCTTTCGACTTTGTGTAAAAGGAAAAGTTATTTATGTCGTACCCGCTCCAACACACGACACTAAAGCAAGGGTCATGTGCTAACCATCTCAAAGTCTCAGAGGCAGTCGCATCTTTCTTAATCTGTGATTTAAACCAATCTATGAATGTGTTGTTATGCTCGTTCAATAACGATATTTTTTTCATTCGAGGGTTTTTGGCCTTTACTATATCTTTATGATGAGACAAGTAAGGTATAACCTCATCTGTGTTATTCAAAACATACAAATGTGCTTGAAGCACTTTAGCTCGACCCATGCTCTTAGTGGCCGGCCCATGTGTATCTTTACCTTGGCATCTCCCTGCATAATGAGACTTTGGTAGTCCTACAGACTTTGCTTCTGACAAGTAGTCTGAACAAAACTCAATAGCTTCTTCTGTGACATACCTTTCGACAATGGATGCTTCAGGACGATATTGGTTCTTCACATACCCTTTCAAGATCTTCATGTATTGCTCGACTGGGTACATCCACCTTAAATAAACAGGTCCGCATAATCTAATCTCCCTAACTAGATGAACAATTAAATGAACCATGATATCAAAGAACGAGGGAGGAAAAAACATCTCCAACTGACACAAGATAATAACAGCCTCATTTTCCAACTCGTCCAATTTTTGAGGGTCGATGACTTTAGCACATATACTATTGAAGAATAGGCACAATCTAGTTATGGTATGTCTGACATCTTTCGGCAAGATGCCACGAATCGCCACAGGTAGTAGTTGTTGCATCAAGACGTGGCAGTCATGCGACTTCAAGCCAACTAATTTGAGATCTTTCATTGAAACCAGTCGCTTTACATTTGAAGAGTAACCATGTGGCACTTTGATTCCCCCTAGACATTCACAAAAGCTCATTTTCTCTTTTTTTGACAAGGTATAACATGCTGGAGGCAAATATGTGCCTTTACCTCTTTCCACTGGATGTAATTGTTCTCTTATGCCAATCTCACGCAAATCTAGACAAGAATTTATACCATCATTTGTCCCTTGAATGTTGAGAAGAGTCCCGATGATGCTATCACAAACGTTTTTCTCGACGTGCATGACATCTAGACAGTGCCTTACATCAAGATTGGACCAATACGGAAGATCAAAGAACACCGATCTCTTCTTCCACTTGCTTTTCTCCTTGGACTGCTTCTGCTTTTTGCCGAATACAACTTTGATGTCCTTAACCACTTGATAAACTTCTTCTCCAGTCAAGGCATTCGGAGCAGTGTCATTTTCCTGGTACCCATTAAAAGCTTTTTTCAACTTACGATATCTATGATTTGGTTTGAGAAATTTTCGATGCCCAAGGTAAACAGTCTTCCTTCCATGTTTGAGTTGATGGTAGCACGTGCCTTCTGCACAAATAGGACAACCTTTATGCCCCTTGACACTATACCCAGACAAGTTTCCGTATGCTGGAAAGTCATTAATCGTGCAAAATAACATGGCTCGCAGCTTAAAAGTTTCACTAAAATACCCGTCATACACATCCACGCCTTCATCCCACATTGTCATCAAGTCTTAAATCAATGGACTAAGGTAAACATCTATGTCATTACCTGGCTGTCTCAGACCAGAAATCATCATGGATAACATCACATATTTGCGCTTCATGCACAACCATGGAGATAGGTTGTAAATTACAAGGAGAACAGGCCACGAGCTATGATTCGTACTTAAGTTACCATATGGATTCATACCATCTGAAGCAAGTGCTAGCCTAAGATTTCTTGATTCAGCGCTAAAATCCGGATACAAATTATCAACTTTCTTCCATTGCAAAGAATCGGCCGGATGGCGAAGCTGCCAGTCACATTTCCTCTCATCTGCATGCCATCTAATGCTCTTCGTGTCATTTGCATTAGCAAACAAGCGTTTGAACCTAGGTATTATTGGAAGATACCACAAAACCTTCGCAGGGGAACCCCTTGTGCTGTTGTCTTCAAAACTATATTCACCCGACTTCACTTTGTAGTGCGACCAATTATACGTAGGGCACTTATGTAAATCCTCAAAGTCTTTCCGATACAATATGCAGTCATTGGGACATGCATGTATTTTCTTATACTCCACACCCATCGGACACAGAATCTCCTTCGCATCATACGTACGTTTTGGCAGTGTGTTACCTATGGGAAGCATGTCTTCCAACAACTCAAGCAATTCAGTGAATCCCTTATCAGTCCACCCATGTATCGCCTTCAGATTGATCAATTTTAACGAAGCAGACAATCGTGTGTATTTTGTGCAACCCAAATACAGAGGTTGATCTTTGTCTTTGCATAAAGTATCATATTCATGCGCTCGCTTAAAAGATTCAAGACCAATGTCACGTATCATGTCCTCCATTCGATCATCCATATTTTCATCGGCTTTCTCACTTTTGGACACACTTGGATTGCCGGTTGATTCACCATGCCATATCCATGTGGTATAACTGGGTAAGATCCCATAAACAAAGAGATGGTCTCGTATTACACCTGGTAGTTGTGGGGCCCGATTCACACAACTACAACAAGGGCAGGAATAAGTTACTTCAGTTTCGGAAACATCAGTTTCGGGAACATTAGTTTTGGTAGCATCAGTTTTACGAAGATTTACTTGAGCAAAATTTATAAACTCTTCGACTCCTTTCGCATACTCATCACTCAGACGATTACTTTGCATCCAACTACGATCCATGACTATATGCTCCAAAATAATAGACCAAGTATTAATTGTTAAAACAAAATCACACAATCACATCAAAAGAAAGATAGAATGATTAATGTTATCATAGAATAAAATTAGGAAAAGAAAGATAGAATGATTAATGCTATCATGGCAAAGCTCTTGAGATAAAAAGTGAAAATAGATCAACAATGCATTAAAGTCCTAAAGGGCTATTGAACAAAACAGCATCTGCTTAACCAATAATGGGAAATCAAAATGTATAGATGTGAATTTATCTTACTATGACCGCAGTTTTTCTACCGTGGCTATGTTTTTGCTAATATCTATTAAACAACTAATTGGAATCAAAGTTCAAATCATGATTGTGCTTTTCTTCTCTTATTTTTGAACATTCAACAGTTGTAATTCAGTTTGCATCGTGCAATGCAATGCAATATCTATGCACTAAATTGAAAAGAAAGTCTCAAAGTTTTGAGTTAAATTACACATAAATCTGTTTGATTGAGTTTATATCTCAAATTTTCTAATGTTCCAATAAATTTGAGAAGAAAAGTCTAAAAAATAATGCCTCAAAAGATAGTTTATAACCTGCATCAATTTAATCTTTACTTTAAAAGAATAACCTTTAATGTTTTCATATTAGCCACCATTGCTTAATTGGTTCCTTAAGGTCCTATCGATCAGTGGTTTTTATGTTGGTTCTTCACATTAAATTTATCTTCCTCTTTAAAAGTGTTACCAAACACTAAAAAAAGCCATCATCAGAAGCTGTGAGTTGAGGAAAACAGAAAGATGCAAAACTGTAAAAATCGTAATTGATTAATTCTGATCAAAACTTTGCATCTGTAAATTTAACCACATCAAAACTTCAAAGAAAAAACTAAAAAAGAGTTCTAATGAAGTTCTAAATGAAAATTGCTTAACATTGAGAAATCTATAACTGATTAAGCAAAAAAAGAGTTCGCAAATTCTTTAATCGTTACCTGTATGAGTTTTTTCGTTGAAGCCCGGTAACAAAATGTAGTTCGTGTCGCTGCAACACCCGCAGATCGTGCCTCCGCCGCGAGCGATTGCTGTCTAATTGCGTAGCTCTTTCATATTCTTGAAGAGAAGAAAAACCAAACGAAGGATTTTACTCAAGATCCTTCAAGCAATTGCACATTTTGTGTGTAACCTAACAAAACAAGCTTGACAAAATCAAAATTATCCCTTTGAACACAAAAACGAAATTAGGGTTTCAAGTTGAGAAAACGAAAGCAAAGGGAGAGGAAGAGAGAGCCAAGATGCTTACCATTTGAAGATTTTGAACGAACTGAGGTTGAAGATTCTGAAAAAGTGAACAAAAACAAAAACAGTGAACGAAACAGTGAGAGACTGAGAATGGTGAGGGGGGATGGCGACGGCGAATGGGCGACGACGACGGCGATGAAGGGGCAACGGCGACGGCAACGGCAAGGGTTCGGAGTTGAGAGTGAGAGACTGTCAGAAATGTGTGAAAAGAAACTGAGAATAAGAGTGAGAAAGAATCGTGAATTGTAGAAATAAATTGAGACCTTTAGCATCGGTTGTTTAAACAACCGATGCTAAATGTACATGCGTCTGGAAATGACTTTAGAAAGCATCCTTTAGCATCGGTTGTTTAAACAATCGATGCTAAATGTAGGTGAGAAAAATGAAAACTTCCACTTAATTGTAAAATTGCCACCGCGTCTACATTTAGCATCGGCTGTTCAAACAACCGATGCTAAATGATGCTTTCTAAAGTCATTTTTCCACTAGTGCTAGTCCAGAAGGCTCTTAATGAAGGTAGGCTGAAATTTGGCGAAAAATCAAAACCTCCGATGCAGATTGACACTGATCCTCTTCCGGCAATGGATGCAATGTATGCTGAACCAGTCGAGATAATGGTTATTGAAGCCACTGCTGGAAAGATTGCTGGAAATGCCAACGTGAAAGGGACTACTGAAGGCCCAAAGGTTGAGGTCGAAATGGTTACTGAAGACCAATATGATGAAGAAATGAAGGTTGTTTATCCCAGAGCAGACGAGGAATTAATTGATTTCCTCAACCGTTGCAAGATAAGC
Organism: Astragalus glycyphyllos; assembly: GCA_963573325.1. Lineage (NCBI taxonomy): Eukaryota > Viridiplantae > Streptophyta > Magnoliopsida > Fabales > Fabaceae > Astragalus > Astragalus glycyphyllos. Next base: position 6,315,934 of record OY754308.1, on the reverse strand, counting down.
AACATAGAGGTGATGCTGTGCCCAAGGTGTAGTTCTGTCTTCGACAAAAATGCTGCAAAAAGCCTTGAAGGCTTCAAGCCTCAATTGAAGCGGAAAGGGAAATGGGTTAACAACAGACCAAAGTTCAGTTTCAACAAAAGAGGTATACCATACAAGATTGTACCTCCAACAAAGAGTTCTCAGAAAGATCAAGTTAGGACTTTTGTTCCAACATCAAGGTCACCCGTGGAGAAATGGGTGTACTCTGGTAGGAGGAATGCTGGATATCAAACCAAGCCCACAAAGATGGTCAAAGGAAGTACTAGTGCTGCTAACCAAAATAAGGCATCTAAATCTAACAAGTATGCCTACAATAACAATTACAAGGGTAAAAATCCTATGACCAGAACACAATGGCGAAGGTACCAACGCCAAAAGAGGGTTGATGCCTCAAGGAATGCTGAAAGTTCAGACAAGGGGAAAGGTAAGCAGACATCTGTCGAAATGGTTAGAAAGCCAGCAACAGAGAGAATATTTCCACCTTTGTCAACTGTCAATGAAGGTCTCAACTTAAAAGACGAAGAAATGGAATCTAATTTCTCAAATTCTGAACCAGACTTCGATGTTTTGTGTAATGTCGTTTCAATTCTTCCAATTGAATACGATGTGATCTCAGAAGTAAGTGAGGTCGAAGAAGACTTCAACGAAGATATGGCTATCCACAAACCAGTTTGCTATTATGTCATGAATAATGGATGCGTCGAAGAACAGCATGCCATGTTCGAAAGACCAGATGGGGGAATGAAGAGCCATCTCAAACCTCTGTTCATTCAAGCGAGAGTCAACAACGTAGGGTTAAACAAAGTTCTGGTCGATGGTGGCGCAGCAGTGAATCTGATGCCACAACATTTGCTGAAAAGGATTGGCAAATTTGATACAGATTTAAGGCCACACAATGTGGTACTTACTAACTATGAAGGAAAATCTGGCCATTCCCTTGGGGCCATTGAAGTCGAACTGGTTGTTGGGAGCGTGAAAAGATCAACACTATTCATAGTTATTCCTTCCAAGGCAAACTATAACTTGTTGCTTGGCAGAGAATGGACACATGGAGTAGGAGCAGTGCCATCAACCTTACACCAGAGACTTACCATCTGGAGAGAAGATGGATTAGTAGAAAATGTTGAAGGGGATCAGAGTTACTTCATGGTAGAAGTAAACAACATAACAAATAAGACCTTCGACAAGCAACTGGCGAATATTGCCCCATGCCTTCCTTCTGAACTTGGATATGTTCACCAAGATAATGCCTTTTCCTCAGTCAAACTTCACCCAACTCATGGATTCATTTGGGAGAGGGAGATAATAGGTGAAGGAAATTACCCAGAAGGTACAATTCCACCAATAGGGTGGGAATTCGTAGATATTTAAATATGTCTAAGCCCAGTGCTTGGGATAGGATTACGGCCTATGTGGCTGAGAATAAGCAAAATGCAGCTTTGGAAGCCGAAATGCATCAGAAAATGGTTGTCGAAACCAGTAGGAATAATGATAAAGAAGACATGGTCGAAGACCAAAGGCTTGACTGCGTTTATGATGACGAGCCTTTAGGTTTCAAAAAAGACCCAATGGGTTCGACCAAGAAGATACAAGCACAAGATCCCTTGGAAGAAATTGACTTGGGAGATGGCTCTACAAAAAGGCCAACATATATTAGTGCTAAGATCGATAAAGACTTGAAAGTTCGAACTATTGAACTTTTAAAAGAATTCAAAGATTGTTTCGCTTGGGATTACAACGAGATGCCAGGTCTAAGTCGAGAAATGGTGGAGTTGAAGCTGCCAATTCGGCCAGATAAGAAATCAGTGAAACAAACACCAAGGAGATTTGCACCACAGATCATGTCGAAGATCAAAGAGGAGATTGAAAGGCTGTTCAGAAACAAGTTCATCAAAACTGCAAGGTATGTAGATTGGTTAGCTAATATAGTTCCAGTTATGAAGAAAAATGGGACTCTTAGAGTCTGTATAGATTTTAGAGACCTAAATAATGCTACACCTAAGGATCAATATCCTATGCTAGTGGCAGAAATATTGGTTGATTCAGCAGCGGGATTTGATTATCTGAGTATGCTTGATGGATATTCTGGATATAATCAAATCTTCATTGCTGAAGAAGATGTGTCGAAAACAGGATTTCGATTCCCAGGGGCCTTAGGCGTTTATGAATGGGTAGTAATGCCTTTTGGCCTAAAAAATGCTGGTGCTACGTACCAAAGAGCAATGAATTCTATGTTTCTTGATTTTATAGAAGATTTTATGCAAGTTTACATAGATGATATTGTTGTTAAGTCTTCATCAGAAAGTGGTCATATAGACCACCTTCGACAATCATTCAAAAGGATGAGAAAATATGGATTGAAAATGAATCCACTTAAATGTGCCTTCTGTGTACGTGCAGGTGATTTCTTAGGGTTTGTTGTGCACAAAAAAGGCATTGAAATCAATCAAAACATGACAAAAGCAATCTTGGAAATGAAAGCTCCTTCGACCAAGAAAGAACTTCAGTCTCTATTGGGAAAGATCAACTTTCTTAGAAGGTTCATTTCAAACCTAAGTGGCAAGCCTCAAGCTTTTTCGCCATTACTGTGACTGAAGAAAGAAGATGTGTTCAGATGGGATCCAGAACACCAGAAAGCTTTCGACGAGATCAAGTCTTATTTGATAAAGCCACCTATTTTATTACCTCCTATTAGAAATAAGTTGATGAAATTGTACATAGCAGCATCAGAACTGACAATAGGTAGTATGTTAGCACAAGAGGATGAAAATGGTGTCAAAAGAGCCACTTATTACCTCAGTAGGGTTTTAAACGATGCTGAAACAAGGTACCATCCAATTGAGAAACTGTGCCTTTGTTTGTATTTCTCATGTAAAAAGCTAAAGCAATATATAAAACCAGCTGATGTTTATGTTTACTCGCATTTTGATATTATTAAACATATGCTGTTGAAGCCTATTCTACACAGTAGAATTGGCAAATGGGCTTTAGCGCTTTCTAAGTATTCACTAACGTATCATCCATTAAAAGCAATTAAAGGCCAAGTGGTGGCTGATTTTATAGTCGATCACTCATTGGTCGAAGCAACGCTAAGTTTTGTGGATGTTCAACCATGGAAGTTATATTTCGACGGTTCCAGCCATAAAAATGGGACTGGAATTGGGATTTTAATTGTTTCTCCAACAAAAATCCCAACGAAGTACAAATATAGAATCAAAGAGTTTTGCTCCAATAACGAGGCAGAATACGAAGCCTTGATAGCAGGACTTGAGATCTTGCTAGATCTTGCTAAAGGTTGCCAAGAATGTCAAAAACATGCAGGAATTCAACATGTGCCTGCAAATGAGCTACATTCAATAGTGAAACCTTGGCCGTTTAGAGGTTGGGGTCTAGATTTGATTGGTGAAATTAGACCAACTTCGTCGAAAGGCCATCGTTATATATTGGTTGGGATAGATTACTTCACTAAGTGGGTAGAGGCTATTCCCTAATCTAATGTTGATCAAGAGGCAGTTATTAATTTTATTCAAAACCATATCTTGTATAGGTTTGGAATTCCAGAAACCGTTACTGCTGATCAAGGTTCAGTTTTTATTGGACGAAAAATGGTAGAGTTTGCCTCTGAAACTGGTTTCAAGTTATTAACTTCGACGCCGTATTATGCACAAGCCAATGGTCAAGTTGAAGCAGCCAATAAGATTGTCATTAATCTGATTAAAAAGCACATTGGGCAAAAGCCTAAAAATTGGCATAAAACTCTTGATCAAGTGTTATGGGCTTGTCGAAATTCTCCTAGAGAGTCAATTAATACTACCCCTTTTAGGTTGACGTTTGGACATGATGCAGTTTTACCAATCGAAATTTGTTTACAATTAGCGACAATTCAAAGACAATTTGAAATCCCATCAGATTATTATTGGAATATGATTTTAGATGAGTTGGTTGATTTAGACGAAGAGAGGTTAATTGCGTTAGATGTCCTTACAAGGCAAAAAGAAAGAGTGACTAAAGCTTATAATAAAAAAGTTAAGTTAAAAACCTTTGCCTTAGGAGATTTGGTTTGGAAAGTTGTATTGCCTATGGACAAAAAAGATAGAGTCTTAGGCAAATGGTCACCAAACTGGGAGGGACCAATTCGAATTGCACAAATTTTTTATAACGGTGCCTATGAAGTCGAAGAATTAGGTGCTGATAATCGAGTTTTGCGAATAAATGGCAAGTATTTGAAAAAATATAAGCCAATTTTGCAAGAAATTAAAATAGCGCAAGACTGAAATAACAAAAGAGAATTCAAATATGGCATTTTGAGGTTTAGAAGTGCCAGAACATTGTTGAATTACAAAAGTTTGGAAATAAAGAAAGTTACAATCTAAAACTTAAGATTGGCTTTTAGCCTCTCAAAGACGGCCTTGGCATGCTCCAATCTTGTAGCAGTGAGGGCCTCGTCTTCGACCAACCTCTGAACTTCTGCTTCATGCTTACTGAATTTCTCCAGATGTTTGATTGCAAGGGCTGCCTCCTCATTAATAACAAATTCCAAAGTATCGGAAGTTCGTTTGCGAATCGAAGCTTTCTTCTTCTCCTTTGCCAAAAAAAAAGGTATAAACCTTTGGGTTTTTTTTTTGCACTTTCAGAGAGTTGCCCACTAACAATCATGACTTGACAGTTATGGAAAAGTGGTTTTGTGGGGAGTTCCAAGGTAAAACGTGGCCCACTAACTCTGAATAGTTGGCGCAATAAAGTGGTTTCCTTTTGAAAAAACGTCCTTTCAATTCTGAAAGAAGATGTTAATGACGTCAGCAGACTTGACACGAAACTGTTGAGTGAAGTTTCAAAAACGTCGTTTTCTTTCTTCATTCTAAATTCAGTCGAAAAAGACATTTTTGGAGGGCAATTTGTTAGCCTGCATTTTCGACAAGCTCAATTAAATGCAGTCAACGATGTTTGACTTATTATTTCAAGAGAAAGATGTCAATTTCGACATTGAGAAGAGTTAAGTTATTTGGTTGTGTCAAGATGATTTCAACATGAGGCTTGCTGAAATCGAAGTGTTGAAGACAATGATTTCGACAAGAAGAGGTTTTGAAGACTGGTAACGGATTGGAATCAAGCAATCGCTGTCGAAGGGGTGTAGCAGTTACATTTTTAAATATTCTGTACAGTTATTTTCTATTTGTATAAATAATAGTTTTTCATAGGAAAAACGGGTCACAATACGCACATACAGAATTCTCATACTCCAACTTCCAAGTGAGAGAGAAAAGCGAGTTACAGAACAATGTATGCACTTGTGCACCAATTTCTATTCATTCAATGCAATTTTAATCTGTTTTCTTAAATTCCTTGCACTTTACTTGCTTTTTACACATTTAGTTCAGAACTATATCATTTTGAAGTAATTTCGACAGTTTCAACACCTTTGAAATTGGCGGTTATCTTCATCATTTTCATTAAAACCGTAAGAACATTAACGAAACTCGATAATTTCTGGGAAATCACCGTAAACACTGGGGCATAGTTAGTTGTAATCCATAATTAGTGGCCAATAAAGAATAGGTTGAGGCTTTGTTTTTATCTTTGACCAAAGTTTTAGTTTGGTTGTTGTTAACAATAGTACGGGGGAGAAAATCATGGAGGAGAATGCGAAGGAATCTAGAGAGAATTTGGGCGAAACAGGTTTTGAAGGTGGCGGTTTGCATGGAGATTTGCTCATCGTGTCACGTAAAAAGCGCATGAATGTTGGCACTAAAAACGGTACAAGGAGAGCTAGTGATGGGCAATCATATCCCAACTTGGGAGGTTAGAACCACGTATCAGCGAAATCCAAAATTAAGGTTATTGTAAGTCAATTTCAAAGATCTTATAAGGAGAAAAATTTCAATTATGTGGGTACTTCTAAACAATGGACCCAAACCAAGCGGAAGAAATGAGAGTGATCCCAACGCTTTCAGGGAAGCCAACCCAAGCCATAAGGTAGACACAATTGTTGGACCAAGTCAAGGATTTAAAACTATTCCTAAAAGTGAACTGGCCCACCAAGGCTCTTCCACTAGTTTTTAAACAAAGGACAAAAGTGGACGGGCCCACCAAGGTCTATCCACCAGAATTATGAGCGCTTGCACATCATTTGTGCTACCTGTGGCTGTTATGGCCATCGCACGAGAAAAATAACACGATTGCTCCTGTTGTGAAATCTATAGGGAGACTACGGCAGAGGCAACTAGTGTGACACCCTTTACCCCGAAAGTAATTATAATTAAAAAGTTACGAAGATGAGTAAATTTGTTTTTTAAAATATAACTAGCAATTAATTTTCTGAAATTGTTTTCGCAAGTAAAGGATACCAACAAATTACTCAAATCATATAAACACGATTCTTAACAATATAAAAGACTAAAAAGGAACCCAAATCCCGATGTCACATAATCAGAGCAATTAACCTTCAATTCACATAAATAAGAAGTAACATCAATACATAGTATCACACTACAAGCTCGATGATCTGTAGTGATCACATCTCCACCGCTGCACTACTACTCCAACGACACCTGGAAGCCAATCTAAAAAAGTGGTGCAAGGGTGCGAAAGAGCGTCCAAACCATATAAGTAACATAAGACTAAAACTAAAACAGCAAAGACTATCACATAACAACTAGCAGTCAACAGTAGTATACAACTTTCATAACACACATGCACAAACAATCCTTAATTAATCTTCAACTAATCCTTGTATCGCGACCTCACATATGGCCCTAGGACTACAAGTAGTAACAACAGCGTCAACAGGATCAGGACCATCAGCATCATTGACAACAACAACAACAACTATAGGACCAGGATACCTTGCCTGAACGGGATACCATGCCCGATAATGCCCTACAAAACAACAACTATAGGACCAGGATACCTTGCCTGAACGGGATACCTTACCCGATAATGCCCTACAAGAAGCAACATCAATAGGACCGGGATACCTTGCCCGATAACGCCCTACAAAGAACAACAGCAAGAGGACTAAGAGGACCGGGAAACCTTGCCCGAACGGGATACCTTGCCCGATAATGCCCTACAAGAACAACAGGACCGACACACTCGAACGGGATACCTTGCCCGATAATGCCCTGAAGAACACCCAAAAGAGGACTACGAGGACCGGGATACCTTGCCCGAACGGGATACCTTGCCCGATAATGCCCTCACTAACGACGACAACAACAACGACGACGACAATGACAAGGACAACAACACCTATCACCATCCTTGGAGGTACGACTCGCCCATACTGCGACGAGTCCTTGCCCATACTGCGACAAGGTTCCTCCTCGAATTTAAATACTAAAGTACGGCTCGCCCATACTGCAGCGAGTCCTTGCCCATACTGCGACAAGGTTCCTCCTATACAATTTCAACTATTGAGGTACGGCTCGCCCATACTGTGACGAGTCCTTGCCCATACTGCGACGAGGTTCCTCTTACAATCATCAACTTTTAAGGTACAACTCGCCCATGCTGCGACGAGTCCTTGCCCGTGCTACGACAAGGTTCCTCCAACAAATCTCGATCACGGAGATACAGCTCGTCCATACTGCAACGATTTCTTGCCCATGCTGCGACAAGATTCTTCAACACGAACCAACTCGCTAATCATCGACGAAGGATAACTTGCCCATTGTGCGGCAAGTCTCCGATAACAATACGCTTAACGCAAACCAACAATCACCAGAATCACAAAGGTCAAGTCATTTAATGACTTTACCGGTTGCAAGTCAAACTTGGCTACATTGACAAATATCGAAATATCGATCGGGAACTTAAAAACCTAGCATCATTTAGTCATACCTATCGTTCTAATCCATGAGCACTTCCTTTACAAATATTTAAATTATTACAGTCATCCAGAATAATTATAGTTATCTAATTATTTACAGACCCTTAAATAATTACAGTCGTCCAGAATAATTACAGTAATCCAGAATATTACAGTCATCAAAATTTAATAGACAATATAAATAAGGCAAAATTACACTAGAGGACCTTTAAGTTATTTATTTGTAACAAGTTGGACCTTTAAGTTTTTTTTGTAACAAATAGGCCATTTTAATGATTTCTCTAGCTTATATATTTTGATGTAATGCTACTTTATATATTGTGACTACTCTAGCTTATGTATTTTGATGCAAACAAACATATTTTGGTGTATTTTGATGTAATGAACGATATTACATTTTACTAAAAGGGCCAACGGTGTCAACGTCAGGTAACTTAAAGGGCCTATTTGTTACAAAAGAAACTTAAAGGGCCAACTTGTTACAAATAAATAAGTTAAAGGTCCCCTAGTGTAATTTTGCCTATAAATAATGGAGAAATAAATAAAAACAAAATATGAATAGCGATTATCAATACCATTCTAGTCCTATCCCCTATTCCCCATATAGAATAGAGACTCTTTCCACCCGTACCTGGATAAACAAACATTGTAGTCACTGAAATCAGAACCAACTTTTCTACGGCAATGTATTTAGCACCAAACGATCACACAGAAAACTTACGGGTCTCCCGAGAAGCGAAAAACAGCTGAAAAAGATATATGACCAGTTCTAACTAATTTTAAAGAATTATCAAAACTGAAACGAGTTAAACGAAACAAAAAGGGCGACCGAAAAACGTCTCACCGGAAAAATAGGTCGCGAGGGGTCCGACGTCGACTTCACCGAAACGAAAGAAGGACTAGTGCTTCCCGAAGGTTTTGACGCGTAGAATCCAAAAAACGAAGTCCGTTTTACCAAACAACGAATATGGTAACCAGGACATATGATTTACAGTTCGCCTGGAGAGAGAATGCGCGATGATCGGAGCTCTGGTTGACGAAACAGACATCATAAACGCGTTCATAGGTCGATTTTGTATGGGATTATGACATTTGGCAAACTTTCATGAACAAATGAGAGAGATTTTGAAGAGAGAAGGATTGTTGTGGAATGCAATGGCGGCAGCGTGAATTGTGAAGACGATGAGGAAGGTATGAATTCAGCGCTGGGCTAGTGAAATAGGGAGGGAGGTTCATTTTTTTTCCTTTATTAATTTCTTTTATTCTTTTATTTTAAAACATATCTCTAAACTAATAAAAAAACATATGAATATGTCAAGATAATAATAATAATAATAATAATAATAATATTAATAAATCATCACCAATACCTAATAAAATTAAAATGATAAAACAACTTATATAAACTTAAAATATATTCTAATTACTAAAATAAAGCACACAAAATTATAATAAAACTGCTACTACATTTACACATACATATGCACATTTTAATAAGGAAATTGGGGTGTTACAGCAAGGGTTTTGGCTGTTGTTGACAACAATAGGAGGGAGAAAATCATGGAAGAGAATGCAAAGGAATCTATAGAGAATCAGGGTGAAACAATTTTTTGAAGGTGGCAATTTGCATGGAGAATGGCTCATCGTGACACGTAAAAAGCGCATGAATGCTAGCACAAAAAATGGTACAAGGAGAGCTAATGATGGGCAATCATATCCCAACTTGGGAGGTCAGAACCACGTGCAAGAGAAATCCAAAAATAAGGTTATTGTTAGTCAAAGTCAAAGATCTAATTTGGAGAATGATATCAATTATGTGGGTACTTCTAAACAAGAGACCCAAACCAAGCAGAGGAAACGTGAGTGTGATCTCAACGCTTTTGGGGAAGCTAGCCCAAGTCAGAAGGTTGACACAACTGTTGGACCAAGTCAAGGATTTAAAACTTTTCCTAAAAGTGGACCGGCCAACCAAGGTCTATCCACCAAATTTGCCTCAAGGGGCCCTATTCAGCATGACAGAAATGTAGATAAGGAGAATGAACATGCTATGGATCGCTAGAGGGCTTTGTTGAGGCCTTCTCCTCATCTTTGATTTAAGATGATAAGTTTCAAATATATTTCCTTGCTTGCCTTGAATATTTGGGGAGCTCATAGATGTAAAGCTAAGAGGAAAATGATGGAGTTGATTAAAAAATATCACCTTATTTTTTTAATTATTATGGAGACTTGTGTTGCTTTTGACAAAACAATGAGCTTTTGGAATAAAGTTGTCTGTGAGAAGATTGAAATTATCGAAGTTCAAACCACTTAGGGGGGATCTGGGTTCCCAGAAAAAATGGTCAGAGAAAATGGTAGCAACATAGCTTCTACGCTGGTGGATACTCATGCTAACACTATTATGCTGAAACTCACCTCAGATATCAAATTTTGGTCTTTTTATTATTATTTACGCCCCTGTTGGACGTAAAATGAACAACTGGCTCTAGCACTTGGAACTCCATCATGAAGTCTAGAGACGATCTTAGGCAATGAGTCTTCGCCTCTTTAGACCTCTCGGTAGATTACTTATGGGAGGCTCTCGCAGTAGGTGCTCCACACATTAATGAAACCGAGTTTCATATTAATGACCTTTTCATTAATGGAAAAAGGAATTTTGATCGCTTGTACACCCAACTTCCTGCTCACATTATTAACCACATCTCCTCTATTCCTTTCCACCCTCGTCCTAGTGTAGTCGACAGATTTATTTGGAATGGTAGACTTGATGGCACTTATAATGCCAAGTTAGGTTATAGGTGGCTTCTAAACCATTCCCATAACCCCCCTCGGATGACCTCTCATCGTGCAGTTGGCTTTAGGATTCTCATGTTCCTAATAAGATTAGGTTTCTCCTCTAGCTGGCATGCAATGGCCCAGTGTCCTATATGTCAGATGTAACCATGATCAAGAAGATACCCTCCACTGCCTCGGGGGTTGCCACTTCTGGTTTCAGCCTTGGCATAGTGTTGGCATCATCAATAAGACCTTCTACTAGGAGATGGACACTAAGTATTGGCTCCGCTAGGGTCTTTTGAACCCTAACAAACATGTTTTCCTTGAAGGTATTTGGTGGTTATGGCGAGCTAGAAACTCCACTTGTATTGCTAACGAGGTTGTCCATCTTCCCCAGATTTGCATCACCATTGAGAATTTTGCAATCAACCTGGCTCAAGTCTTCCATGTGCACGGTAGATCTCCTTTAGTCCCTCGCACTATTACTTGGCATCCTGGCAAGGAGAGCGTGGTTGTTCTCAACATGGACGGAAGACGTTTTGGTAACCCGGGTCAATCTGGTTTTGGACGCTTGCTCAGGAATGGTGATTGGATATCAGATTCCATGGTAATATAGGCATCTTGAATAAGTTGTATGCAAAGTTACTTGTTATATATCACAGTCTCATCGGCTTAGAACGATTGCTATCAGGATGTCTACTGTTACTCAGATTCGCTCAACTCACTAAAGCTCATCAATGATGACCCGAGTCCGTACCACACCTATGTGCCATCATTCTCAATATCAAAGATCTCGTCTCGTAGTATTGGAATATCGAGATAGTCCACACCCTTAGGGAATGCAACACTTGCACATACCTTTTGGATAATCTTGGAGCAACATCAAACCTCTTGTGGAATGTCTTAGAATCCCCCTGCTAGTTTGCGTCCTTTGTTGTTAGCAGATGCTAGCAGGGTGCAATTTATTATAAGTTAGTTAGTTTCTATTTGTTTGGTTTTCCCTTTTTTCTCAATCTCTACCAAAACAACTATAGGGAGTGTATCTCGTGAGAGGATTTATATAATGAAAGTGTCAGAGGAACAAATCGTAGTCGTAGATTAAATCTTGAATGACTAAGATTATAACCAAAACTCAGGCTTAACTACTTTTAATCATGACCATCTATTTATTGTTATACCGTCGAGATTTATTCCTCTCACCCACTCACATTAAACTCCTCTCACTTGATATATATATATATATATATATATAGGGAGTATCAAGTGAGAGGAGTTTTATAATGAGAGTGTGAGAGAAACCAATCGTAGTCGTAGATTAAATCTTGAATGACTAAGATTATAACCAAAACTCATGTGAATTTTTTAAGTGAACATGTGATCATTTAACTAAGTTTAATCACAACTAACCATTTATTGTTATACAGTCCGTATTTATTCCTCTCATCCTGTCACATTAAAACTCCCATCACTTTATATATATATATATATATATATATATATATATATATATATATATATATATATATATTGTAGGATACAATATAAAATGTTATGAACAGTTGAGATTTCATGTTGGTTGATACAATCTCAACAACTGATAGTATTCTATATTATATCTAACAGTTAATATCACTGATACACCAATGAGAGAATTTGTTGGTCCCTCACCTTAGAAGGCACGACTATTTTTTTTTTTTGACAAGAAGGCACGACTATTATATAATACATAATACTTACAATTGATATTTTTTCGGTGTTATATCGACAATTTATATTTTTCTATTATTATAAGATACAAAAAAGTTAAAAATGACCAATATATAAGGTAAATAAATTAATTTTTAATTCCCATCATAAAAAGTACCAATTTATTTTTTTCTTAAAATTCAATTACCTAATCTGTTTTTTACCTACAAGTTTTTGAAATTAACCATTTTTCCCGAAATTATTCAAAATTTGAAATTAAACAATTTCATTAACTCTCTTTAGTTTCTGTGTACTACAAATTATTACACTGATTTCTACTCCATTTTCCTATAGAAGTAATTTTATAATTAAAATTCCCACCTACTTCCTAATAATCTAAACTATATATCTATCAAGCCTATTTGTAAAAAAAACTAGGTTTAAATATGCTTTTGGTCCCTGCAAATATAACTGTTTTTCAAATTTGTCTTTGCAAATTTATTTTTAATACGCCCTTGCAAAATCAACTCGTTTTTAAAAATGTCCTTCCGTTAACCAACTGTTAAAAAACGCTGAGGTGGCAAACGGAGAGCTGATGTGTCATTTTTTTTTCTAATTTTTTAATTCTTATTTTCTCATGCCACATCATCATCTTCTTCATCTTTCTCTTTCACGATGAAAGATCCCAAATCCAAAAAATCCCTAAAACCCAAATTCAAAAAACTCCCAAATCCAACCCTTCCATCTTTCTCTCTTCGACCCTCTTCTTCTGATTGTTTTACTTCCATGGGATTTGTGGACCCAATAGTACCTGTAGTTTTGATCCAATAATTGGTAAAGTGTTTGTGTCTTCCAGGTTATATTTTGATTCATGATCAACATCAATCTCAAGGTTGCAAATCAAATTTTGAAATTTCCTGTGATAATAAGAACGAATATGGTGTTGGGTATTGGTGTTATCTGAAGATCCGGTTGTTGAATGGGTATCGTTCAGAGTTTTTTGGGATTATTCTACTTGCAATTGCCGAAAAACAGTGGTTTTTCAGAATGGGTCTCAGTTCGTCTCTCTCTCTCTCTCACGGTTCGATTAGTTTTCTGTTTCTGCAATTTTCCGAGAGAGAGGAGAGATAGAGATACGAACTGAGAGAGGAAAGAGAGAGAGACAAACTGAGATAGAAAGAGACGAACTGAGTGAGAGAGTGATGATGGAGAGAGAGAGAGAGAAGGAGAGATGGAGATGGTGAGGGAAGAAGATGATGACGTGTCTCTCCACATGAGCATTTAAAATAATTAGAAATGAATATTAATGACACCTCAGGACTCCGTCAGCTACATCAGCATTTTTGTAACGGACTAATGAAGGGCATTCTTAAAGACGAGTTAATTTTGCAGGCACGTATTTATAAAAAATTTCAAGGTCATATTTGAAAAATAAGTATATTTGCAGGGAGCAAAAATATATTTAAACCAAAAAACTATCAACCTAGCATTCCAAGCTAATCATCACACGTCCCCGGTCCCCACCCCATTACTCAATACAATATTATATTATATTATTTTTTACGCCCAAAAAATTATTAAGTATCAGCCCAGGAAGGACTCGGCCGAATTGGAGGGTTCGGCAAACTTTTTTTTTTGACAAATAAGACATTCTCATTCTATTAATTTAGAAGAAAATGAGCTCGAAGCATCCTTACGAGTTACAGAGAAACAATGTTCAGGGACATATCCCCTCCACATCACAGATCCTAGAGTCTTTGCCATTCCTACAAGAGTATGAGCAGCCCTATTACAAGTTCTACTAACAAAGGAAATTCTACTATTTGACATTGAATTTAACATGAAATTACAATTCAGCACAAGATTCCTAATGGAAGAGTCTTCAATTTGCCCAGCCAAGCATTTAACCACCACCTGAGCATTTGTTTCCACTCAAATGGCTTCAAAATTTTGCTCCTTTGCCCACTCCAAAGCCCACCTTAGGCACATGGTTTCAGCAACAATTGGGGAGACACTAATTTCCAGCAAATTGGTCCCTGCATACAAGATGTTACAAGCATGGTCCCTAGCAATTAACCCCCAACCTGTACTCCCATCAGAGAAGCAACCAGCATCAATATTAATCTTCACCACACCAGGTCTTGGAGGTTCCCAGAAACCAAGTGGTCTATTAGTTACCGGGTTACTGGTCTTGCTGTTAGCTTCATTAAAATCTGCAACAAAATCAGCACTACTAGCAGCAACAGATATAGGATTAAAAACTGTTTTATTGAAAATCAAGTCATTTCTAGCCTTCCAAATCTTCCAAAGTGACAAATAGAAAATCTGTTTGACCAGGGAATTATCAGCAGAAAGCCATTGAAGAATCCAATCAAAAATCTCAGTCTGAGGAGGAATCCGAAAGCCTAAGGGTGAGGAGAACCAGAGCATCTTCACCAGGTGACAATGCATGAAGAGATGGCTAGATGTTTCTTTTTCCATAGAGCACAAAGGACAAATAGGATCAATATTGAGTCCCTTTCTCTCCAATCTTTCCCTAGTTGGAAGGATGTCTTTGCAAAGTCTCCAAAGGAAATTCTTCACACAATTTGGTGCATTTATCTTCCAAACTCTCCACAGCTTTTTGCTGCTAGAAAAAGAGGTTTTAGGGGAATTCCTCTTAGAATCATTCATGAGCAGATGGTAAGCAGACTTGACTGTGTAGTTTCCATGCTTCTCCCAATGCCAAATCCTTTTATCCTCGGGTAGCCTCCAAGAGATAGGAATATTAATAATCTGCTGGGCTTCAAACCTATTAAAACACCTGAACAGAAGAGACCTGTTCCACTGCCTAGTATCCAAGTCAATAAGCTCATTAACAGTGGCATCAGCAGCCAACTGAGTAACAGGACTACAAATTTTAAAATTTGCTTGATCAGGCAGCCAATTGTCACTCCAAATTTGAGTTTTCAAACCATTTCCAATCAACCATCTAGAACCATTTACAACTAGATCTCTAGCACTAAATATACTCCTCCAAGCATAACTTGGTTGAAAACCAATAGAAGCTTTGGTGAGGTCAGTTCTAGGGAAATACCTGCCTTTGAAGACTCTGGCCAAAAGAGAGGACTCATCCATCAACAATCTCTAGCATTGTTTTCCAAGAAGGGCAGAATTGAAGAAGCTAAAACCTCTGAAACCCATTCCACACTTAGCTTTAGCTGCACCCATTTTATCCCAACTAATCCAGTGAATTTTCCTTTGTTGCTCAGTAGACCCCCACCAGAACTTAGCTACCATAGATTCCACTTCTTTACAAACACCAGTAGGGATTCTGAAGTAGCTCATAACATAATTTGGGATGGCTTGAGCAATTGATTTAATGGGGGTTTCTTTCCCAGCCCTAGAGAGTGACTTCTCTTTCCAACCTTTATGCTTCTTCCACACTCTCTCTTGCACCAATGAGAAAACATCTTTCTTTGACCTGCCAAACACTACAGGGAGACCCAAGTACATGGCATGATAAGTCACAGCTTTTATCCCAATCTTGTTACAGATCATATCTCTCTCATGGATAGGCACATTTTGGCTATATGACATATCAGATTTGTCAAAGTTTACCAACTGACCCGAAGCCAATTGGTATGAATGCAAGGTCTGAATAATGGACTCAGCTTCCCTTTCATTTGCACGGGCAAAAAGGAGACTATCATCCGCAAAAAGCAGATGTGTAATAGCAGGAGCAGCTCTTGCAACTTTAAGGCCATGAATGTTCATTTGTTTACTCTCCTTATGCAACATACCAGATAAAACATTGGCACAAAGGATGAAAATGTATGGGGAAAGGGGGTCTGGCAAACTTAGAAAGGAGAAGAGTGGCATTTTAGGTGAAAGAGGGCTTGCTGATTCAAAAGCTGAGATAAAAGAGCACGTGTGAAAAATGATTATTTGAGAATAAAGCTGAAGATATGATAACGTGCACGTTGAAGCTGCATGTGAAAGATGGAAAACTGCTCATGAATTCATGGGTAGTGGATATGATGCACAAAGGAATGTAAGAGATGACTATTAGTGGAAAACAAGGAACATGGTAGGTTAGTAGATTTTTCCTAGTTGAATAACTATTAGAGGCTGAGCAGTGGCGGAGCTAGACTGAAAAAGTCGGGTGGGCCACTAAAATAAACTTAATATATAAATTAAATACGCAACAGTTTGAGGCATAGAAGTTATCACTTCTTCAATTCTTGGTACTTCAACGGTTTGAGACATAAAAGTTATCACTTCTTCATTTCTTGGAACTTCAATAGGTAGAGGAGTAGAAATTACTGTTGCACCCCGAAAAAAATCCAGTTTGGACCTTTCATCGTACAACGTGAAAATTTGTGAAGCCGCCATCAACATTTTTATTTAGGGACCAAAACATTGAAAAAGGGTCCTTTTTAAGGCGGGGTGGTCCTTTGAGAACTAGAGATGTAGGTTCGGGGGTCGGTTAGGTGTGGGGAAGGTATTAGCATCCCACACCTCCTTTCTACCGAAAGGGAACCTTTAACTTGATGTGCGGTTTTGACAGAGTTGATTTGAAACAATTCGTTCTACTTCTTTTTTATTTGAGAAAAGTGTTTTTGAAAACGGGGGAAAAGAAGAATCTTTTTATTATATATTTTTTTTAAAAGTGTGCTTGACAGGATGTGACCCGCTCCTACGTATCTCCCGGTGCGATGGAGAATTCAAACCTTACGTAGTTCTCCTTAGTCGAGGAACTTTGTGTTGGTGTTTTTTATTGTAGGGGTTTTCGGTCCTAGACTGTACAGTCCACTAGACCTAGAACAAAGACAACCCCGCCTGTACAGACGACGTGCCCCCTACTTATTGAAAATGTTTTTTTGATTAAGGAAGAAAAAGATTTGTTGTGAGGTTGGTTGCTTTTATTTGGCAAGTATCTTAGGCTCGCCCGAACTGTACAGCTCGCTAACCCTAAGACGCTAACCAATACCGGATGTACATCCGACTCGATTCCTTACTCATTTTTTGAAATAGGGTTCAAGTTGTTAATTACTTGTTTTGATTCTCATAAGTATCCCAAGATGTTTGAGCTGTACAGCTCCGATCTTAGGACGCTAGACAACACCGGCAGTACGTCCGACTTGCCTCCTTATGAGTTTTCAAAAAGGTTTATTGTTGATCTTAGAAAGAATTTGATTGTCTTATGAAAACAATTTGAGAAAAGATTGAGTTTGGAAAAAGCTTTAGAAAATGATTGATTTGAAGAAAGGAGAAGGGAGTTTGAGGGTGACATTGGTCACAAAAGGTTTGTTGGGATGGCGTGGCATCCAAAAGGAAAAGAAAGTTGAACATTCAATCAATTTCCTAGTCAAGAACCAAAGTGCAACATTTAACAAATTGCATGCAAAGCAATGAACAATGTAAGCATAAGCATAAACATTACCAATTGCAACATTTGAGCACAAGAATGACACTTAGTCATCAACATCTAATGGCATGCATATGTAAGATTAACAATAGGCACACAAAGAGATCATACAAAAGTTCAATTCAATTAGGTGTCAACACAAGATAAAGCACAAGGTTGAATCCCTTTTAGTAATCCTTGACGCTTGAGACAATGCACAAGTGCATAAGTGTCTAGTCCTTTTACCAAATCATCAACATTAAAGCATAACATTATCCTAGAAAGAACATCACATTTGCAAGACCAAAAGTGACCAAAAGAGGGCATTA
Source organism: Astragalus glycyphyllos (assembly GCA_963573325.1). NCBI lineage: Eukaryota > Viridiplantae > Streptophyta > Magnoliopsida > Fabales > Fabaceae > Astragalus > Astragalus glycyphyllos. The sequence continues at coordinate 6,297,891 of OY754308.1, read as the reverse complement.
ACAAGTCATTTTTGTAACCAAAATTGATTAATCAAGTTAGAAAACTAGCATTTGCATTTTTAAAGCAAGAATTGCACAAAGAAAATTGAATCATCTTAGGCAATCCTCATCACTTAAAGTGAAGTGCACTAGGCACAAGTGAGAGTCCTCTTGCCAATCCTCAACATAGAATAACTTTGCAAACAAGGTAACAAGCAAACCAAAGTTTACAATCAAAGCAACAAGGTTGTGTTGAATCATCTTAGGCAATCCTCAACACTTAAAGTGAAATGCCTAAGGCACAAGTGTGAGTCCTCTTGCCAATCATCAACATAGAATAATTTGCAAGCAAAGTACATAACAACCAACATCAAAACAATTTGAGAAATCATTTTACTCACAATTGCAAACCCTTTTCACAAAGAAATAACAAAAACCCTATCTTATTAGAAACTTGCGAACCAAAACATAACCAAACAACAAATTCATTCAACAAATACACAAAATTAAGCGAGCAAATGACACTAACAAGACTTAGGAACATTTATTCACAAGATCCAAGCAATCAAACACCAAAATCAACAACTATTCATATTTTTTTGATTTTTGTGAAAATAAGAAGGCATTAAAAATGAATATTTGCAAAATCAAACAACATGTTTGGACATGGGAACTTCAAAATCAAGCCTCAATAACAAGATTGCATAAAGAAATGCATCAAAACTCGATTAAACCTATTTTATGCTAAGGGTGCGAAACATTCATAGCTTCCTAACACAATTTTATTTCACAAAATGCAACAAACAAAATGATAACAACACAAATCACAATTTATTCAAGGGTGAGAAGCAATCTCAAACACCCAAGCCTCCCTAAGTGCTTGTCAAAATGTTTGAGATACCTCTCACCAACAACAATCAACAAATCAACAATATACCAACACTAAAATGCATGGATATGGTAGGATGCAAGATTAGAAACATGATTTTTACATTTTTATGCAAAAAAACTTAGTAAATGATGCAAGAGTTTTGAAGTATACCTTGAATCCAAGCTAATAAATAAAGAGTATGAAGAGAAAACCCACAAATCAACTAGATCTTCACCAAAACCTTGCGCAACTTGCCTTGTTCTTGAGATTGGATGATGAACACTTGAATCTTGGTAGAAGAGACGGATGATATATGAAGTAGGAGTTAATATGAGATGGAAAATGGAAGTGAAATGAAGAAAAATGGAGGAGGGAAAGGTTGTTGTGATTTCGGCCAAAGGAGGAGAGGAGAGGAGAGGTTTGTGTGCTAGGGTTTTGTGAATGAATTGTGAGGCCAAAAAAAAAAGGCGTGTGTGAGATGAGGTTTCTAAAGTATATATAGAGAGCAACTAGGTTTAAGGGTATTTAGGTCATTGTGCATCTCATCTCACTCTAGGATTGCATTTAAAATTTGAATGGAGGGTGAGGATTGAAACACACATGATGAGGGACAAAATGAAAAATTGGAGAGGAAATGGGGAGGGAATGGCGCAACATTGGGGTAGGGTGTGGTCTTGGTCACCAAGTTTTGCAAGTTGGCAATTGTACCATTGTACTATTATATGACCATTCCATTATCCCTTCATTTTTGATTATTCTTCTTAGGATAATTGTACAAAAATACACCCAATTTAGGCCACATACTAGGAACCTTAGGAATATGCCATTTTATGAGATCACCATGACCAAAAATATCATAAAAACCTCATCTTGAAATTTTTGTAGAATATTCCTTTTTGATGCCTTTTTTGAATTTGAATTTTTATGCAATTGCGTGCATGTATGCGCAAAAAATATATGACCAAGGGTGTCTTGCTTCAAATAATTTCCTCTAAAATTGCACAATGATTTTTGATGAAAAATTATCCTTTTTTTTTTGAAAAATGACCAAAATACTCTTTGCCCTAAAAACATTTTTTTGTCCAAAAATGCATTTCCAACCTAAAAAAAAACCCTAGAATGCATGCACAATGCTCTTCACACTTTTCAAAATAATGCCACACTTCTCAATTTATTTATTTTTGTTGAGAATTAGGGTTTTGACCTAGGCGGACAAATTTAGGGTATGACAGCTGCCCCTCTTTATTTGGATTTTAACAAGGAATATGAATTGGCCGAAAAATATTCCGAGGCAAAATAGAAATAAAGAATTCAGAAATTATACCAATTTTGTGTACTTAGAGAAACCAGAATTTTCCTTTTTCTTTTTTTCTCTTTTTTTGTTCCTTTTTGAAATATGATACAAATGCAATGAAAAGATTTTTTTTTTTGCCCTTTTTTTCTTCTTTTTTTTTTCTTGTTTTTCTTTTTGGAATCAATTGGTGACAACCCTCAATAAGCCAGCGAAAGCAGTAAAGAAAGCAAAAAAAAAAAGGGTGCCGGCCCTCATTAAGCCGGCGAAGGAGGCTGCCTAAAGCCTTTTAACGAATCGCGAACGATCCGAGTTTGCACTTGGGCCTGGGGAGCACGTGGGCTCAAAGGGGTGGTCTTTCGAGCGACCGGGGGAGGGTACTATATCAAGTCTAGATCTCGATATTTCCCTAGGACTGCGCCATGTTTTAGGCCAACACAGCTCCTTTTCGACTGGACCTATTGAGGTCAGGGGGACTTACTCGCAGCTCGAATACGAAGTGAAGTCAATCTTTCTGGAGGACACGTGGGTCCAAAGGGGATTTGAAAATCCAATTGGTTTTCTTCAGTTGGTCAATGCTGCCGCACCGATCCAGGGTACCTGCATACGTTAGTTGATGCAAGGAATGGTGCATGAATGCAAGTTTTTTCTTACCTTAGTGGTGATCGAACGAACACGAGGTTCGTAGGATCGACCATCGGCGACTTGAGCTGTTACTAGCAGATAGCAACTTATTTGGATGCAGAAAAATTTAGCAAAGACATGGATATTCATGAAATGCTCCTTATTCTTTTTTCGATGAATGCACAAGAGGTGGATATGCAAATGTAATGCAAATGTATGTTATGCAAAAGCAGGTTATGTGAATGCACGTGATGCAATGAATGTTTTTAATTTTCTTTTAGCATAGGGACTTTAGGATTCTTGAGTGATCAATTCAAGCGTCCTATCGTGACGACTATGACTATTTATTAAGAATGCATCTTTTTGTTTTGAAAACTGATTTGATGTTTGATGTGATGATGATAAATGCTATGGAATGTCTGTGTTCTTTTGCTTTTATTGTGATGAATGTGGATGATGCGAATGTAATGCTTTGAATAACATGAAATGCCTACATGCATGAGGAGGATGAATGATTGGAGTATTTAAACATTTTTGTAAACATTTTTATGATGATGAGACGCGAGACTTTGAATGCAAGGAATTGAGATGGCTATGGACCATTCTTTGGAAAAACTAGATTTGATTCAAACTCTGGTGTTCTCAAGGTTTTTATTAACAAGCTCACTTATTTTCCTTTCCATTTCCATGATGACTGAACTTTAAACACCACATGATCAATTTGTATTCTCTCTCTCTGAAGCATTGACTAGTAAGTATGCATAAGAGTGCAGATGTGGACGAGTGAGTCAGTTAACTTGGGATTGGTTTAGGACAAAGAGTTGAGAGACTGCCCCGACAGGAGTTTATGGATGTGAATGACTTTAGGGAGAACTCTGCTCATTTGAGCGGGAGTGGACAGTTATGGAAATGCCCCACTTTAGAATGACAATTTCAAATGGGTTCTTTGAGTGGGTTTGTGAAAGGGGATGAAGTTATGGTACTGGTTATGAACTGAGGGTGGTATATGAATGGGATGGACAATGAACAAACTTTCCCAAGACCAGGGTGGGTGGGTGGTGAAGAGAATGCCCCAACTTTTGGATCTGAGTGGTGTTCTCAGTGCAAATCTTTGGTTCTCTATGAATGTCTTGACTTTTGGCATGAAAGAAGCCTCACTTGGTGATCACTAAACCTTGTTTTAATCTTTGGTGCAAATCTTTTCCTTTGGGCCTGAGACATGAGGACCATCTAGGGTAATAGCAATGCCAGAGCCGCGCATAAGTTTGCTTGCCATTTGAAGTGATTGTGCCCGCGTTTGTTTTTTTGCCAATTCATTTATTTGAGGGATCCCCTCTTTTCTGTGATTTTCAGAAATTTTGCAATGATTGTAATGCTTTTTGACTCATGCACAGGTTTCACAATTCAGTATCATCAATCATAAAAACATTTATTTTAAAACAAAGAGACAGAATAAGTGAAGATAAAAGACACGAAAAGCAAACACATGGAAGAAAAAGTTGAATTCTTATTGTTATGGAAACTGGACGTGCAGAAGGTCACGCCAATTGAAAGTACATTGAAAAATTTTTAAACTGGAAAAATACAAGAAAAAGGGGAAGCAGATCTTGTGTTTTTTCTTTTGAAGTAACGATGCCAATCGTCCATACTCATGACCTTGATCACCCCTTTATCCAAACTTTTGGGAGTGCTGATTGCCTTTTTCATTTCAAGTCCAAGTTTTCTGACCCTAATTTTTGCCTGGATCGCCCTTTGCAGGTTTTCAATCCACCGGGTCGCTCTGGTTTTGCCTAGGCCGCCCTTTGAGGGTTTTCAACCTAGCGAGCTGATTCTTACTTGGCTCATCTTTCTCTTTTTTCATTTATTTCTTTAGGCATACTCCTTTCTGACTGTATCTGAATTTACTGGAAACTGGGGTTTTCTTTTCTTGCATCCCATTTTGCGAGAATTAAAGGCCCCTCCGGAGAATAAGTTCTTCGTCTTCATGATACTGGGTTCATCTCCATGGGAATCCCTTTGGAGGTTCATGATCTTTTTGAGCATTGAGCCTTCTTTGAAATTGTTGAAGATGAGCTTTCTTCGGTTTGAGCTTTCTCTTAATCTTCTTCTGACATAAGACAAATGTACTTTGGTTTGATAAGGCTCAATGAAAGTATTACTTCCATCATATGGGGTTTGCCCCTGTTAGAGTGTAAAACGAAGCCTGATTTCCATGAAGGTCATCATCGTCCTTGATATCCTTTGTTGATTGTCTCTAACTGCCCCATTTTTAGGGTGGCGTAGGGACGGATCATGATGCTTGACCTAGAGTCTTCATACTGTCATTTGTGACTACCTTAGCTTGGAAAGCTGCGCAACAGACCGAACTTTGGTAATTACAGACTTTGTTATAATGGCAAGTGTCTTATGTCAGAAGGGTGATTTACACAAACTTGTTGATTCATTGCTCTTTATCATGGCGTCAATCCTCTCCTTTGCTCAAATTGATCATGTCACTTGATTCCTCATGAGGACGGACCACTTTGTTCTCTTATTCTTGCACAACAGCTTGATTGCAAATCTGATGGTGGAGTCTGAGGAATGACTGAGGGTTTGTGGAGGGCGGGATGACGAGGTCGAGGTAGTGTTTGCGGTTTTATGAAAGGAGAGATGTATAGGAATGATGAAGTGTTTGAAGGTTTATGGAAGAAAGGGTGGTCATACACAACAAGGTGTAGGAAGGTTCATTGAGACAAGGATCTCTTACGCTTTATGGCCAAATGTATCAGCTCACAACTTATATTTCTTTCGTCTCTTTTTCCCTTGTTTTTTCATTTTTGGGATTTTCATTTTTTTGAATCTGTTCTTTTTTGTTTCATTTTTTCTGATTTTTCCTTTTTTGCTTTTGAGTTGAGTGAGCTGATAAAAGTGATACACTATTTTTGGATATTTGAAGTGATCCTTGTCTGGGGTGATTGGAGAGATAATGGCAATGAAACCCCTGCAGCGGTTGGAGGATGCTTGATTGGGTTCTGGTATTAACTGGGGTGACAGGAGGTTCGGAGGGAGGAGCAAATGAGATGGGTTGATTTTGTAGAAGGGCCACTGGTAGTGAGGAAGGTGGCGAAGGCAGGCATTTGGTTATGAAATTTTTTTGTGATGGGGTACTTGTAATGGGAAATGGGAAAGTTGGTTGATCTGAGGAAGGGAAAAGGGTTTGGTCGCGAAAGAGGTTCGCTTGTAACATTTGTTTGGTTTCCTCAGCATTGCTCCACTTTGCTTGAACTTGTGCTTTGACTTCATTGCCCAACCTAGTTGTGGCATCATGAATTTCTACAGCCTTAGCCAATTCTTCACTTATTAACTCCGAAGAAACATCCCAGTTGTCTTCAGCCTCTCTCTCAGTTTGGTTAATCGGGTAATCAGAGTCACAATATGAACCATTGGCGTCGTTGTTTTCAAAGATTATTTTCATTTATTATTATTTTTGATCCGCGTTGGGAGGAATTGAAAAGCAAATAACAGACACATGACAAAATGAAAGAAAGAAATTTTATTGAGGAATTCAAAATAACATTTTATTGATGATGATACTAAAAGGAAACATGTGTGCCCTTATTGAAATATCCTAAGGCCTTGGGCAGAGCCAAAGGATTGCATTACAGAAAATTGTTTTGAGCTGAAAAACTACATGAAAATCAACAATCACTCATAAATGCTATGAAATGCATGACAAAGACACAAATGTTTTGATGATGCCGCTTTCACCACTTCAACCCTCTTCAACAACTGCTATCCTTGCTTAATAGTCCACAGACCCTGAGAACTTGATCCTTCCCCCCTTCTCAAAAGTTAACTGCTTGGAATCAATGAAGCCCTGAACCAAACTTTTCAAAAGATAGCAATTTCAGCAGAATGCCCAATTGCCCCAGCATGGAGCTCGCAAGTGGCTTCTGGATTGTACCCGCTTGGGAATGGAGGTTGAACTGATCTCATCTTGCGAGGAGTGATCCATCCATGACTGATTAGATAGCTGCATAGGTCGGCGTATGACACGGGGATGGGGTTGTATTGTGGTGACCTTCTTTTGCCCGCCACAGCACTGGTTTCTCCACTCTCCTTCACAGTCAAGCCATTAACATTGCTGTCATTGAAATTCAAATGTTTGGAGTCGATTAGATCCTAGACCGCATGTTTCAATGCTTTACAATCTTCCACAGAATGTCCCACTCCCCCTGCATGAAATTTGCACGTAGCTTCTGGGTCATAGCTCCTCGGGAAAGGAGGCTGAACGGGTTTCATGGAGCGGATGGAAATTAGGTCATGACTGACAAGATGGTCAAACAGGTCTGAGTAGGACATTGGAATTGGATCGAAATCCTCAGGCTTCCTTCTCACATAATTTTGTGTTTTCTGGCTTTTTCTGATTTGAGTGGAGGAGTGCAGGACTTGAGGGAGGATTTCGGGACTATATGAGACATCCCCGGATCCTGCTATGGGAGTAGCTTCGGTTGAACTGTAGGCAGTTTTTCCTTTCTTTGCTCCATTCTCCAAACTTTCCCCAGCAAGGACCAAGTCTTTGAAGCTTGAAGAGGCACTCTCAACTAACTTGTCATAATACAGTGGCGGTGGAGTGTTCATGAATATGCCGACCATCTCCTTCTCAAGAAGAGACGGTTTCGCCTGTGCTGCCAAATGTCTCCACCGCAGGGCGTACTCTCTGAATGTTTCTTTGTTTCTTTGTGCCATATTTTGCAAATGTGCCTTGTTGGGAGCTTTGCCAATATTGTAGTTGAACCGCTCCAGGAAAGCATTAGCTAACTCTCTCCAACACCTAGTGTGAGTATGTTCTTGCATGTACCAGCTTAAAGCTTCCCCAGCCAAACTTTCTCGGAAGTAGTAGGTCAACAACTTGTCATCTTTTGTGAGTGGGAACAGTTCTGTACAGTATGCGGCCGCGTGATTAACAGGACAAGTCATTCCTTCGAACTTACCAATGTTAGGCACCTTGAATATGGGAGAGGGAATCATATTAAGGGCCAGACCTGGATCGTGTACCTCCATGGCTTCTTCAATTGCTTTCGGCCGTTCTTCTGACCCTTGGTACTTGTCTCTTGCTTGAGGAGCTGCAGCCGGGTGACCCTGACGACCACTACCCACATTGAGATGATAACCCTCGTATTGAGCGGCATGAGCAGGATGATTGACCCCGGATCCCGGAGGAGGAATAGCAGTCACAGTTTCAGCGGGTCTCGAAGTAGGAAGGATGGTTGCAGTCCCACCAGGGTTTACAACAGCAGCAGCTTCAGTAGTGATCCCGTTTTTCAAGGCTTGCAGGATATCCATCATTTTAGTCATTTGCATTCCCATCGCCTCGACTTTAGCATTTAATGCCCGATTCTCTTGGACTAGCTGTTTGAGAACTTCCATAACAAGATCATCTGGGCCCGAATTGCCAGAATTCTCAATCTCTGGGTTTCCTTGATTGTGTTGACCCTGATTACCCTGAACCTGGCCTGGATCACCCTGACTTGATTCGCCTTGATTTGTTGCCATGTTTCTTGCTAGAGAATAAATCCAACTTGCCATTCCTTCTGTTTAGCAGAGCACACGACATAAGCACAAGAACGAATGACTGAACAAATGCATGCATATTTTTAGACTTGCACCAAAGAAAAGCAATCTTAACAAGGTAATTAAGTGATTACAAAATTGCCCTCTTGTATGGAGGATTTAAACCAAAAGTCAAGTGTGTACTAATGCGGGGAGAGTATGTACTTTATGGGTGGATGGGGCGGGATCAAACTTGGATGGAGAATGATGATAAGGGAAGGAAACTGACAGACTCAAACAAGAGAAACTGCACATGGCATGCACGCCCACTAGAAGAATGCTTCGTAGAGAGTTAACATTGGTTAAAACATGATGGAATTTTTTTTTTTGATGAACTGTTTCAGTCTTTTATCATGGAATGAATGAGATTCAATGCCTTTTTTGAAGAAGATGCAAATGAACTGTTGATTTGAAAAACTGAGTGCCTTGGAACATCTTGAGTTTGCAAATAAGTAAGGGTAAACTTTTTCAACAGATTATTTTGCAAAAGCGTCTCGTCTCTCATCGCAACTTTTTTATTTGGTTTATGCAATGTATGAATGAACAAATCATGATAAGCAAATGCATGAAAAATGACCACTTGAAAAGTGTAATTATTCTAAAGGAGATTTTTTTGTTTGTTTTTGATGCAAGATGAAATACGAAACTCCAATGCATTTTTGGATGATGCAAGATGCAAGAATGATATCTTTTCAAAATGATTTTTATTCTTTAGAGGCACGGCAAGGTCTGAAATACCAATGCCCCTTTTTGCTAAAATGATGACGTGAGGCAACCAATTGTCGTTACTCTGAGTAACTTGCATGAAACATTGAGTGGATCCTGACTCAATACTTCACGCAATATACTGAAATGCTTCGACATTTGGTTGACTCCACTTATTCACTTTATTTGAAAACAAACTGCGCCTGATTGGGTCAAAGTGCCCCGATATCGTAGAGTATCATCTCAAATTTGTAGTGCACAAACAAATTTGAGATATTACCCTTCATCATTCAAAGATGCACTTCTACCCATGGAACGATTGCATAAGGAATTTCTCTTATTTCATTTCATTTCATTTTTTTTGGAAAATGATTTAGAAAATAATTTTAAAAATGATTTGAAGATGCAAGTGATTTATTGAAATTTTTTTTTTTTAGAAAAAGGTGCTTTATTTGGGGAAAAAGGTTTTTAGAAAAAGGTGCTTGATTTGGGGAAAAAGGTTTTTTAGAAAAAGGTGCTTGACGGGTATGACCCGCTCCTACGTATCCCCATTGTGATGAGGAATCAAAGCTACGTAGTTCTTCTCCGTCTTTTTCTGAAATAATGCTTATGAGGTTAATGAAATGATGCATAAATGCTACATTGGCTCGACGCCCACATTATTTGATGAAGGTTTTTGTACATGATTATGGATGACTGAAATGCTTATGCTATGCAGATGATAATTGTTTTTTTCGTTTTCATTTTTCTTATGCAATGAAATGAAATGCATGATACTCGCAATTATTTTTAAAATGCACGAGAGACGTGATTTTTATTAAATGAAACTATATGCAAAATGAGAGGTTCACATATTTATATGCAAGGGAAAATAACAATGCACGAGAGATGTTTCTAAAAAATGTTTTTTTTTATATGCGAGAAAGTGCATGATACTCGCAATTTTTAATGCATGAAAAATCATGATCTTCACTGGATGAAGATGTATGCAAAAGGAAATGAGTAAAAAAATTATTTACAATGCAAAGGCTTTCAAAAGCCGGAAATTCACACATTTTTTTTTGATAATTTTTTTTCGGTTTATTTGCAAAAATATTTTATTTAGCATGGATGCAGGGGTATGAAGCTCCTTTGTGTCCTACCAAGGTTTCTTAGAGACAGGATCTATGGCTATTTCTACGGGTACACACTTCAAGGTTAGCACTAAAAGAAGGATCCTAAATAAGGTTCCTAGAGCCAACGACCTCATCTGAGACCACCGATCACAGGGCCGTACGTCCAAGTGATGGTATCATCAAACAAAGCAAAACTCTAGGTGAAGTCTTCGCAACCACCCAACAAGACGTACGTCCAGTGAGCAGCCACTAATAACTTCGTTCTAGCCTAAGATATACTCTAGCCCGGGTATAGGGCTGTCTCACCAAGAAATATAAGGGTAAAAAGAGTGCAACGTGTGTGTAGGAGCACGTCGACAAACATACCCCCCCACCTGCAAAGAAAATCCAGAAACAGTCCATACAAAGAGTCGTCTACCCTAGGGTTTTGGAAGCATATATCATTTCAATACAAACAAGTAAACTAACCTAGGGTTCCAACAACAATCATATGCACTGCTTACCTCAAGAAAGGGAGCCAAGAAGAGGGGTCATAATAGAATCGGGGGAATGCATGAACTTACCTTGAAGAAAGGGAGCAAAGAAGAAGGGATCATAGTAGAATTGGGGGAATGATGCATGAGCTTACCTTGAAGAAAGGGAGCAAAGAAGAAGGGGACATGGGGATTGGAGAAATGCATGATCATATTAAGCATATAAACAAAAGAAGATGAAAGGAGAAGAAGGAACAAGAAGCGAACATAGAAGAAGAAGAGTCAAATGCACATGAATGCAACATAACAACACGAGAATGCAAGAGAACATTCAAACATCAGAAAGAGAGAAGAAAAAGAAGGAGAATAAAAGAGAGAAATAGAACAATCACATTCAAATCAAACAATTAAACCGCACATCAAGTTAATTAGGCCTGACCCTCGTTTTAAAAAAGAAAGTCCCCAGTGAAGTCGCCAGCTGTTGCACCCCGAAAAAAATCCAGTTTGGACCTTTCATCGTACAACGTGAAAATTTGTGAAGCCGCCATCAACATTTTTATTTAGGGACCAAAACATTGAAAAAGGGTCCTTTTTAAGGCGGGGTGGTCCTTTGAGAACTAGAGATGTAGGTTCGGGGGTCGGTTAGGTGTGGGGAAGGTATTAGCATCCCACACCTCCTTTCTACCGAAAGGGACCTTTAACTTGAAGTGTGGTTTTGACAGAGTTGATTTGAAACAATTCGTTCTACTTCTTTTTTATTTGAGAAAAGTGTTTTTGAAAACGGGGGAAAAGTAGAATCTTTTTATTATATATTTTTTTAAAAGTGTGCTTGACGGGATGTGACCCGCTCCTACGTATCTCCCGGTGCGATGGAGAATTCAAAGCTTACGTAGTTCTCCTTAGTCGAGGAACTTTGTGTTGGTGTTTTTTATTGTAGGGGTTTTCGGTCCTAGACTGTACAGTCCACTAGACCTAGAACAAAGACAACCCCGCCTGTACAGACGACGTGCCCCCTACTTATTGAAAATGTTTTTTTGATTAAGGAAGAAAAAGATTTGTTGTGAGGTTGGTTGCTTTTATTTGGCAAGTATCTTAGGCTCGCCCGAACTGTACAGCTCGCTAACCCTAAGACGCTAACCAATACCGGATGTACATCCGACTCGATTCCTTACTCATTTTTTGAAATAGGGTTCAAGTTGTTAATTACTTGTTTTGATTCTCATAAGTATCCCAAGATGTTTGAGCTGTACAGCTCCGATCTTAGGACGCTAGACAACACCGGCCGTACGTCCGACTTGCCTCCTTATGAGTTTTCAAAAAGGTTTATTGTTGATCTTAGAAAGAATTTGATTGTCTTATGAAAACAATTTGAGAAAAGACTGAGTTTGGAAAAAGCTTTATAAAATGATTGATTTGAAGAAAGGAGAAGGGAGTTTGAGGGTGACATTGGTCACAAAAGGTTTGTTGGGATGGCGTGGCATCCAAAAGGAAAAGAAAGTAGAACATTCAATCAATTTCCAAGTCAAGAACCAAAGTGCAACATTTAACAAATTGCATGCAAAGCAATCAACAATGTAAGCATAAGCATAAACATTACCAATTACAACATTTGAGCACAAGAATGACACTTAGTCATCAACATCTAATGGCATGCATATGTAAGATTAACAATAGGCACACAAAGAGATCATACAAAAGTTCAATTCAATTAGGTGTCAACACAAGATAAAGCACAAGGTTGAATCCCTTTTAGTAATCCTTGACGCTTGAGACAATGCACAAGTGCATAAGTGTCTAGTCCTTTTACCAAATCATCAACATTAAAGCATAACATTGTCCTAGAAAGAACATCACATTTGCAAGACCAAAAGTGACCAAAAGAGGGCATTAACAAGTCATTTTTGTAACCAAAATTGATTAATCAAGTTAGAAAACTAGCATTTGCATTTTTAAAGCAAGAATTGCACAAAGAAAATTGAATCATCTTAGGCAATCCTCATCACTTAAAGTGAAGTGCACTAGGCACAAGTGAGAGTCCTCTTGCCAATCCTCAACATAGAATAACTTTGCAAACAAGGTAACAAGCAAACCAAAGTTTACAATCAAAGCAACAAGGTTGTGTTGAATCATCTTAGGCAATCCTCAACACTTAAAGTGAAATGCCTAAGGCACAAGTGTGAGTCCTCTTGCCAATCATCAACATAGAATAATTTGCAAGCAAAGTACATAACAACCAACATCAAAACAATTTGAGAAATCATTTTACTCACAATTGCAAACCCTTTTCACAAAGAAATAACAAAAACCCTATCTTATTAGAAACTTGCGAACCAAAACATAACCAAACAACAAATTCATTCAACAAATACACAAAATTAAGCGAGCAAATGACACTAACAAGACTTAGGAACATTTATTCACAAGATCCAAGCAATCAAACACCAAAATCAACAACTATTCATATTTTTTTGATTTTTGTGAAAATAAGAAGGCATGAAAAATGAATATTTGCAAAATCAAACAACATGTTTGGACATGGGAACTTCAAAATCAAGCCTCAATAACAAGATTGCATAAAGAAATGCATCAAAACTCGATTAAACCTATTTTATACTAAGGGTGCGAAACATTCATAGCTTCCTAACACAATTTTATTTCACAAAATGCAACAAACAAAATGATAACAACACAAATCACAATTTATTCAAGGGTGAGAAGCAATCTCAAACACCCAAGCCTCCCTAAGTGCTTGTCAAAATGTTTGAGATACCTCTCACCAACAACAATCAACAAATCAACAATATACCAACACTAAAATGCATGGATATGGTAGGATGCAAGATTAGAAACATGATTTTTACATTTTTATGCAAAAAAACTTAGTAAATGATGCAAGAGTTTTGAAGTATACCTTGAATCCAAGCTAATAAATAAAGAGTATGAAGAGAAAACCCACAAATCAACTAGATCTTCACCAAAACCTTGCGCAACTTGCCTTGTTCTTGAGATTGGATGATGAACACTTGAATCTTGGTAGAAGAGACGGATGATATATGAAGTAGGAGTTAATATGAGATGGAAAATGGAAGTGAAATGAAGAAAAATGGAGGAGGGAAAGGTTGTTGTGATTTCGGCCAAAGGAGGAGAGGAGAGGAGAGGTTTGTGTGCTAGGGTTTTGTGAATGAATTGTGAGGCCAAAAAAAAAAGGTGTGTGTGAGATGAGGTTTCTAAAGTATATATAGAGAGCAACTAGGTTTAAGGGTATTTAGGTCATTGTGCATCTCATCTCACTCTAGGATTGCATTTAAAATTTGAATGGAGGGTGAGGATTGAAACACACATGATAAGGGACAAAATGAAAAATTGGAGAGGAAATGGGGAGGGAATGGCGCAACATTGGGGTAGGGTGTGGTCTTGGTCACCAAGTTTTGCAAGTTGGCAATTGTACCATTGTACTATTATATGACCATTCCATTATCCCTTCATTTTTGATTATTCTTCTTAGGATAATTGTACAAAAATACACCCAATTTAGGCCACATACTAGGAACCTTAGGAATATGCCATTTTATGAGATCACCATGACCAAAAATATCATAAAAACCTCATCTTGAAATTTTTGTAGAATATTCCTTTTTGATGCCTTTTTTGAATTTGAATTTTTATGCAAATGCGTGCATGTATGCGCAAAAAATATATGACCAAGGGTGTCTTGCTTCAAATAATTTCCTCTAAAATTGCACAATGATTTTTGATGAAAAATTATCCTCTTTTTTTTTGAAAAATGACCAAAATACTCTTTGCCCTAAAAACATTTTTTTGTCCAAAAATGCATTTCCAACCTAAAAAAAACCCTAGAATGCATGCACAATGCTCTTCACACTTTTCAAAATAATGCCACACTTCTCAATTTATTTATTTTTGTTGAGAATTAGGGTTTTGACCTAGGTGGACAAAATTAGGGTATGACAATTACCACTTCAATTATTGGAATTTTAACTGATTCGGATGTAGAAGCTATCACTTATTCATCTCTTTCATTCTCACAAGCTTTCCTCTTAAAATAATGATCAATTGTTGTACTTGTACTCTTCATTTTTACAATATAGGTTAAATACCACTTTTGGTCCTTTATCTTTGCTCTAAGTTTCACTTTGTTTTTTTTTAGAAATTAAAAAACTTAAATGCTGATGTGTAAAATGAAACGAAAATGAAAGATAAAGGACCAAAACGGACCAAAAAAAAGATAAAGGACCAAAGTGAAACTTAGAGCATAGATAAAGGACCAAAAGTGGTATTTAGCCTACAATCTAATATCAACAAAAATCAATATTAGCAACAACAACAGTTAATTCACAGACTCAGAATGTTGAACTTTGAACAATTTATAAAGAGGATGAAAGTTGGTGTGGTTTTTGTTGGAATTAAATCAAGGCAAACTAGAAGTCGAGAAGCACTAACTAGAAGAGTGTAGAAGCTACATACATGCTGCAAATAAATTTAACCACCGCCCCACCTCTTCATGATAGCATTAGCTGGTATATTAAGTTTGGTTACTAGCTTATGAGTAAGACATGAAATTGTGAAAGAAATAAAGCAATTCTTCCTCTCTATTTTCTCGCTTCTGTTTGTGTGTGTTTGTGGCCCTATATGAATTTTTTTTTTACTGGGTGGGCCGTGGCCCTACTGGGCCCAGCCTAGTTCCGCCACTGAGGCTGAGGCGTAGTTAATTTTTAGCTAGACTAAGTGTTTCAAGTAATTATATTATTTTCTCGTTCTTTCTTTATGTTTTCTTTGTCCAGTAGAATATAAACACCTTCATACCTAACTCAACAGTTTTTGGAGTAGCTGAGGAACCCATAAGATGGAGTTTCTCTCTGCGTAATTGTTTGAAGAAAGGGAATCACCTTTGGAAGCTATTAGACGATTCCTTGTCTAATTATCAAGTTGAACAACAAATTTGGCATGCCCGATGGGACCATCATAGACAAACAAGCTAAATTTTTTGATTCACCTGGACAGAATCATCTTTGACGGATGCACTTGCGTTCTCGTAGACAACTAAGAAATATGGATTTATTTTCAAATGATAGCAAGAATAATCCTCGCAAAACAACTGACTCATCACAAGGTGTACCACCACAATTGTTGATTGAAGCCCATCCAATGATGCTGAAGGGGAGCATATGAGGTCAATCCCATAGTGTTTTTAAGAAAACATTATTATTGGCCAGACCGATAACATTAAAGGTTACGCGGATCAGTTGTGGTGTGGGACTTATAACATCAAGGCTCGAGGATAATGTGATGGGCTTTTTGGGAGTGTTTGTAACATCAAGATTATGGCTAGAGTCTAGAGCATATATAGGAAGATAATGTGTTATCAAACACATATTGATCATCAAGATGCATGATCAAAGTACAACGTATTGTTCATGATATGATAGGTTTGAGGACAAAAAAGAAATCTAGTTGAGATCAAGATGATGCATAGTGAGTGAATACGATAAGCATATGATTGGTAGAATTATCTAACATGTTTAAATGTTGTTTATTGCTCTCATCCCATATTTTTGATTTATATATGTGTCTTAGCCTCTATTTGTCCTGTATATGTATGTACAAAGTGTTTAGGGATTTTATTTACTAGAGGAAGATGCCGGGGGATGTAGTGGTTGAGTATGTACCACTGCCATAGAGGTGGTACGACTTGCAAATATTATATGAAGATTGGATTGGGACTAGCTGGGAGATCGACTTTGAATGGGGGTATGACTATCTACAGAGGGAGGGCTATTTATGAATATGGATCGACGAGTTATTCTGAGACTTGTCAGACTGGTGATGTACAAGTTGTAGTCATTGTCATTCCATCAGATCTGGCAGGCTCATGAAGTGGCGCATCACGACCTCATTCAGGGTGAGCCACTTTGACATAGAGTATGGAATGCAAAGACATAGCAATGCCAGTTTCCTCGGAGAATTCTGAAGGTAATACCACTTTGAGAGTCAAGTGATTTTACGACAGATAGTGGGAGAAGGACATCGAATTCCTACGAGCCGTCAGAATTCTAGTGTTCAAAGGGAGACAGAAGTCGTAGCCTCTTTCGTACAGTCAGGCCAGTGAGTCAATTGGTTAGTAAGTTAATTAGGGGAGGTTGGTCACATTTTGAGATGGATCGTGTTAGTCACGATACTTAGAGGGCGTTCATACGATGAAGGTGACAAAGCTAGTCACATTTTTTTTATGAAAACTTGTCTTTTGTTTATTTTCCTTGAGAAAACTGGATGTACTGATCACAAAACCTTTTCAAAGAATATATATATATATATATATATATATATATATATATATATATATATGTTTGGTTCCGATAAGTGTGATTCTTAGAGTGATTGTGCAAGATTCTAGACGAGTTTAGTTATCGATTGTGGTCCTTACGAGGTTAGTTAATGGTTGCTGATGGAAATGATTAGTTGACGATACTAGTGTTGATGCCAGTTACGCAAAGTTAGCGGCCTCTCCCTTGTTTTGGGGGAAATCTTATCGCAGTATAGGAAAGAACTCACCGCAGGATGAGCGGGAAGTACCGTATGTCAATGTGCTCAAGTAGAGAGAGTCACACATTGTTGACGTTATTAAGTGGGGTTGGTTAGCAATGACTATGGAAGTAAGATGAAGGCGGCCACAAGGAGCCCTGCTCGGCCTTGCGGGTTTCGCCAGGGGAAGGATCTCTCGTAAAGGAAGCGTATATCTAGCATTGTTGGGCACCTCACAATTTCCCTGGGCTACCCTAGTTATACTCTATTTTTCTCTTAGGATGTTGAGGGAACTCTCATCCTCTCACCTAGAGTTAGATGGATCCAGATATACCGACAGAGAGTTGATAGTTTTAGTGTGGCGTTAGACGATCAATGAACTAGTAATGAGTCGAGGTTGGCGAGGGAAGTGTAGTCATTCCCTAATTTTGAGGTACACATCGTTGGTCTCGGTTTGGTGTCGTGCTGGTGTGGATTCAATTGAATTGTCTGTTGCTAAAGAACATGATGTGGTTGCTTGGCATGCTAACTGCCTAAGTGGTTGTATCCATCCATAGTACATGTCGCGTGAACGATTGTTGTATGCATAACTGTCTGTTAGGTGACGCGCGCGCACGTGTGCGTGATTCTTTTAATTTCTTTTTTTCCAGTTAACCTGCTGATAATACTTAGGTTTAAATATGCGTTTGGCCCCTGCAAATACACGCACAATCCAAACAGGTCCCTGTAAAAAAAACTTTAAAATAGCCCCTGCAAAATATAAATTGTTTACGATTAGGCCCCTCGGTCAGTTTTCCATAAAAAAAAGGTTTAAATATGCGTTTGGTCCCTGCAAATACACGCACAATCCAAACAGGCCCCTATAAAAAAAAACTTTAAATAGCCCCTGCAAAATATAAATTGTTTACGGTTAGGCCCGTCGGTCAATTTTCCATAAAAAAAAACATTAAAATAAAAATAATTGCCACGTGTCATCATCTCATTGGACCATTATGCCACGTGTCACTGAACGCCACGTCATCAACTCATGTCACCATGGACACATGGCACTGACAAGTGCCACGTCAGCAACCAATAGTTGGCTGCCACGTGGCGCATACATGGCAAAGTGGAAAATAGTTCGTTACTAAAAAATTAAAGATTTTGGGGGGACATGAGTGTTGAACCCGTGACCCCCTTATTGAAGAAACAACCAAATACCCCTAGGCTACATCACAATTTGTGATTATTTGGCCAACTACTTCTATATAATATATAATAACAAAAATTTTCATTAAAAAATAAAAAAGGAAATTGATACCTTCTTGCGTTTCAGGCTACCGTTCTCTTCGTTTTTATACGCATTTGTTTCAGAATTCAGAGAAACGGAATAACCCCAACATAATTTGAAGAGAACGTTTTTATACGCATTTGTTTCGTTTTTATACGCATTTGTTTCGGAATTCAGAGAAACGGAATAAACCCAACATAATTTGAAGAATCACTTCAAATTATGTTGGGGTTATTCCGTTTCTCTGAATTCCGAAACAAATGCGTATAAAAACGAAGAGAACGGTGGCCTGAAACGCAAGAAGGTATTAATTTTCTTTTTTATTTTATAATGAAAATTTTCGTTATTATATATTATATAGAAGTATTTGGCCAAACAATTACAAATTGTGATGTAGCCTAGGGTTATTTGGTTGTTTCTTCAATAAGGGGGTCACGGGTTCAACACCCATGTACCCCCAAAATCTTTAATTTTTTAGTAACGCACTATTTTCCACTTTGCCATATATGCGCCACGTGGCAGCCAACTATTGGTTGCTGACGTGGCACTTGTCAGTGCCATGTGTCCATGGTGACATGAGTTGATGACGTGGCGTTCAGTGACACGTGGCATAATGGTCCAACGAGATGATGACACGTGGCAATTATTTTTATTTTAATGTTTTTTTTATGGAAACTGACCGACGGGCCTAACCGTAAACAATTTATATTTTGCAGGGGATATTTAAAGTTTTTTTTTTTACAGGGGCCTGTTTGGATTGTGCGTGTATTTGCAGGAACCAAACGCATATTTAAACCTTTTTTTTATGAAAAACTGACCAAGGGGCCTAACCGTAAACAATTTATATTTTGCAGGGGCTATTTTAAAGTTTTTTTTTTTACAGGGGCCTGTTTGGATTGTGCGTGTATTTGCAGGGGCCAAACGCATATTTAAACCTAATACTTATTATATAGTATTTTTTTTTGTGTTACTTAATATATATATATATATATATATATATATATATATATATATATATATATATATATAGAGTATTAATAATTTGTATTAGAATAGTTGTGGTATAATTTGGTAATACAACTATGATAATGTGAAATTAATTGTGTTAAAATTTTTATGGTATTATGGAGTTTGGAGCTCTTCGATGATTATGCATAAAGGTTAACATTTTTAGAAAAATAACATGTAGGAGTTTTTCAAAGGACAAAATGAGAATTCTTTTATAATGAATAAAAATAAATAAATTACGGGCGTTAATGTTTTATTAGATAAATGATTCCTTGTTTTCAACCTCTGAACAACAATTTAAAAAAAAGAAGAAGAAAGCATGGTTTATTTTCCTCAGAATTTTCCCCAAAAACTTCTTTACTATAAATAGGTAAAAGAAAAATACGGTTAAACCTAGCTGCCTAAGAAGACGACCTTAGCTGCATAGGGCTAGTTCTGTGCAAAAGATGAAAAAGACTCTACAAATGCTAGCTCAGACAAAGCAGAATCACAAATATTCCTCAAGTGGAATCCAAGTTCAAACATATGATCACATGAGTTAACTTGAAGGGAAATCCCACTACTCCTAGTCCCTTTAGTCCTTTTTAGTCCCTCGGGGATATATGATCCTTTTACTGATTAAATTCTAGACTACATCCAGTGAGGAATCTGATGGCCTAATGGAAGAAATAGAAACCACAGGCATCCTCTCGGAGGAGTTTTACAATGTTTTAGGAAAACCTAAAAAGTTGGAAGGGGGTGGATTTTCCAAGGAAGCCAAATCAGTTGTTAATTATTACGGATTATTGATTAGATCATTTTTAATATATTTTTGTGCTTGAACTAATTGAATATTGATATTTATTTGTAACTTTTTAAAATATTGGTAATCTATTACTTGATTATTCTATTTTCACAAAATATTATCTTTTGAAATATTATTACTTGTGAAATGATATGGGCTTGAAATAATAACGGCTAAAATGAGTGTTTTTAATGAAATGGGCTTCTTTTGGGCCTCATTTATACATTATGCCCTTTTTACTACATACAGCCTCCTAGGGTAGTTTCTTTCCAAATATGGTATGGACCTAAGCGCTTTTGGACTTTGTTTGTTTTGTTGTTTGGTCCCGTGTTTCGGCCTTTTATTTGCGGCCCATACTTTGTACAATCCCCCCTCTACTCAGTGGACCACCAAAACACATGAAAAAACCAAATTGCCATTAATGAAACTTGTGCGCGCTTATTTTTTTTGGATTTACGATGGTTAAGACCTTAAGTCCCGAACTAGTTCGAAACTTCTGCACTGAGTATGTTATTTTGTATAACAATGCACAGACACACCCCTTTATCCTTTCAGTTATTTTTGAAGAGGTTCAGATGTTGTGATCCGAACCAGTTCGGACGTTTCCCACCGAACCAGTCTGTACCACACACAACTTTCATTTTATTCTTAACTGGTGAGAAATTATACTAAGTGGCTAATTTTTAACAACAAATGAAAAACCTAATTTTCAACAAACAACACACACACACACACACACACACACACACACACATAAATATGTCTTACAACCCAACTTTGTTCATAAAGTACAACCCAAATTCGTTAATGAAAAACCAAAAAAAAAATACAACTACTGTGTCTGCCTCTCTCTCCGCTGGCATACACAACCATACTTCTTCAGCCCCCGTGTTAATGGTCTGGCCAATATCTTCAGCCTCCCAAGTATGCTACATGCACGGGTCTGCCATGAAATCCTACCATCCAGCACCAGCTCCATCTCATCATACAGGGCCACCATCTCTGGTATATTCTGAGACAGAAAAGACATAATTAATATAATAACTACTTTAATAATATGATACCAAAAATAAAACCATAAGACTAAAATAAAATCGATACCTGTCTCATATCTCCAGCATCCAAGGGGTAGTTTTTGGACTGTAGGTATGGGTGGGATACCCTCCTATACCAAGCAAAGTAGCCCTCAACCGTGTCTGGGCTCCCATCCTCTACCAGCGGACCACGCTCAATAAGATGGTTGTTGAAATTGACCCACATATAGTCAGCTTCCTCACGGGAAACAGGCGCCCGTTTAGGAGGTTTAGGGTCAACTGGGATCCCCTGTACGAAGCCAAACTTCCTAACCACACGATCAAGCAGATACGGCATGATGCACCCAACATGACGTCAAACCCTCTAAAATAGTTGAGTGGCTCCAAGGGTCAGACAGGTTTGTGATCTGTGTAAGGGAGCCATGTGACCTCATCTGACTTGAGATGATCAAGCGCTGCCCTATATTGAGACACAGATCCATCAGCCCTTTTGCATTCCCACTTTTTATCCCGTGGCTCATCTTCAGAATAATCAGACTGCTTCCACTTAGCTCCAAAAATTTGTCCTTGGAAATGTTCAAATATCCAGGCCTGTGATAAATGAGAACCGGGTTAGGGTTAGGGTTAACCCTAATTCATAACCTAAACATAAAATATTTAAAAAAAACTTAAGTAATTATAAATATATCGTCCCGTCCCATATATCGCGGGCGACATGTGAGTCATATGTAGCAAGCACAGATCTGTCGTCTAGACCTCCAGGTTAAGGGAAAGTGGCTGAAGGTCTCGATGAAGATAGGCCAGAAGTATCAGCAGTTGAAGATGGGCCAGCAGTATCAGTAGCAGCAGTTGATGGTCTCGGTGAAGATGGACCAGAAGTATCAACGGGGTCACCAGATGGGCCAGCCAACTCAACAGCTATAAAGTCCCCAGCATAACGCTTAATGTAATCATATCGCAATGCAGCATCAGAATGCAGTGGAAGGGTTTTTCCGCTTCCACGGGTCCACGTACGCGTGGATTATTTTGAGCATTCCTGTTGCGGGCGGACGCTGTAAGACGAACTCTCTCATCATCATCCTCTCTTTGAAGACAACTACCACCACCCCTTGTCTTTGCCATACTAAAAAAATTAAACAAATGGTTAGAATTCAGAAAATTAAAAATAGTGAAAAACGGAGTGGTTCAGATGTTATACGTCGAACCAGCTCGAACCACACTGCTTCGAACCCGTTCAAAACAACAGATCAGGCAGCAAAACTTCGCATGGTTCGGACAACACTGCGTCGAACCAGGTTGAGAATTCTCCTCCGAACCATGCCAAAACCAAAAAAATAAAAAAAGAATACGAAAACGAAAAAAATGGTAGGTACTTGTGGTTCAGAGGGCGACGACGAAGCAATGTGGGAGAACAAGAGTGCGAGATTGATGGAGAACACTTCGAAAATGAGGGAGAAGAGAAGCAAAGGTAGGGTTCAGAGGTTTAGGGAGAGAACGAATGGAGGGTGTGTGTGTGAGAGTGAGAGGGAAAGGGAAGGGATTTGGTATTTTGAAAAAGGGGTATTTTGGGGATTTTGAGAAAGAGGGGGTGTCTACTGAGTAGCTTGAGTGTTGTATGAAGTATCACACTTATTTGCTGGCTATTGTTGGCTTGTTTTGGTGGTTCCCTTGTGTTAACACCAAAAAATAATTAGGTCGTAGGCCGAGGGCTAAGAGGGAAGAAAAGAGTAGTGGTGTGAAAGCAAGCCATACAACAAGTTTCAAAATGGGTATTTGCCAAATAGAGTGAAGTCAAGAGAGGTCCTCGGGGCACATTAAACGTCAGTGGGCCAGTGGGCTAAGCCGAGGGAAAGTGATAGCCCCAGTCTATAGAGTGCCAAAGTCCAGGTGGCTCGGGTGCCTAAGCTGTTACCTAAAGGGGCTAGAGCGACTGAGCCACCCAGCGGCAGAGGCAAGGCGGGCGTTGCTTGGAAGGCAAGGAAGACGTGGCACGAAGATAGAACGTGGGAGCGGTTAATCTTAGATCAATCCAACGGGAGGCAAATGTTGGCTAGCATAGTGGCCGACGAGTGCCTGTGTATATATATAACAATAGAGTAATTGTACAGACACACATTCAATCAATCAAACTCTACGTTTATTTCAAATTATCTTTCCTTTACCGCATTTTTTATCCTTTACTTTACTTTATGCATTAGCCAGTAGTATAATCCAACACTCGCGTCCCCGTCTCACCTTGCTTGACCCTTTCTAGAGGAGTCAGGAAACTCATGGTCGAGGAGCAGAGTTCCCTCCTCGACGCAATTGCTTAAAGAAACGAGGAATAAAAAGACTGTCCAAACCTCTGGCCGACATTACGAGTAGGACCTAAGAGTTTGACGACAACAAAGATTGGCACGCCCATGAAAATGTGTCCCCAACCCTTTCCCAGCCGAGGTAAAGATGTTCGAGGCCGTGTTCTACTCCCCTCACCTGCGTCCTATCGCCATCCCAGGGGACTATGAGGAAGGTGGTATAGAGTCGTGCGACTGGACCAAGAAGGGCTTTGAATTCAAAATGTTGGCCGACCCACGGCCTGACAATGAGGATAATGATTAGTCTCCCTTCAGAAGTACAAAGTCTGCTGGACCGACTGCACCTATTTCAAATAGAGTCCAGCATCGAAGAGGCTATGTTTGGTGCCATACACGGAGAGGATGAAGACTCGGACCACTTATCCCAAGAGGTTTCGGATGACCTTGGTAACAAGATGTTAGCTGAACCTCCCTACACTGAGCCGATCCAAAGGAAGATGTCTACCTTTGACGCGCAAGATCCCCTGGTGGATGTAAATTTGGGAACCGAGAGTGAACCGAGAATGACCAAGGTTAGCGGTAAACTCCAGCCGCAGCAACGTGATCAGGTAGTAGCTTTGATACGGGACTACAGTGACTACTTTGCATGGGATTACCATGAGATGTCAGGCCTTAATAGAGCCTTGGTGAAGCATAGGTTACCAATCAAGGAAGGTTGCAAGCCCCACAAGCAGCCACCGAGGAGATTCAGCCCACAACTAATGTCGCAGATCAAAGCCGAAGTAGAAAAACTCCTAAAGGCATGGTTCATCAGAACTGCCAGGTAACTTTCTAGGCTTCTTGATGCATAACCAGCGTATTGAAGTGGATAAGAACAAAGCTCGGGCTATCCTAGAGGTGAGACCTCCCAGAAAAAAAAAGGAGCTGCAGAGTCTGCTACACAAGATCAATTTCCCAAGAAGGTTCATTGCTAACTCGGCGGGAAAGCTGAAAGCCTTCTCACCTTTGTTAAAAATGAAGAACAACGAGGAAATGATATGGGGAGCCAAATAGCAGGAGGCCTTCGATCAAGTCAAGGCTGCCTTGACCAATTCCCTCGTCCTGGTGCCTCCGCAGCCTGGGAAGCCTTTGAAGTTATACGTTGCGGCCGAAGACCAAGCAATCGGCAGCTTGTTAGCTCAAGATGATGATAACGGCGTCGAGCGTGCTATATACTATCTCTGTAGGATCCTCAATGATGCTGAGACTAGACACTCTCCCATTGAGAAGTTTTGGTTGTTTGCAAAGTTTATATTATCATATACCTCCTTAATAGGCCTGTCTTACAAGGAAGACTTGTTAAGTGGGCCATTAAGTTGAACGCGTTTGCCTTAACTTATGTACCTTTGAAAGTCGTAAAAGGCCAAGACCTAGCAGACTTCCTGGCTCAGCATCCGTGTGTGGAAGTACACGATGCTCCAGCTGAATCTGTCAATTACTTAGGCCCGAAGCCCGGGATCCTCATTGTAGCGACCGAAAAATCCGGGAGAGGATTCCTCGAAGTTCGAAAGATGAAGCCGCCACCAAATTTTAGTTTAAGGGCAAATATTGGAAAATCCCTTTTGGAATGGATAAGGGTCCTTGAGACCAAATTTGGGTTCGGGAGTCGGTTATGCATGGGGAAGGTGTTCGCACCCCACGGCATCCTTCCTAAGGAAGGTTACCTGCTAATTAGTTGTAGGAGAGAAAGTTAATTTTTAAAATATTTAATTTCACACTTTTTATTGTTAGCTAAAAGAAATTTAAAAGAAAGGACTTTGATATTTTTGAATTTTAAGAATAGGATTATTTAGAAGAAAGACTAAAAATGTTTTTTATTAGTGCACTTGACAGAGGTGGGCCCGCCCTCTGCTCCTACGTATCTCTTGGTAGAGAATCAAATGCTACGTAGTTCTTGGTAGAAAATATTTATTTGTTTGATATTTTTTATTTAGGGAATTTAGGACTCCTGAGTGATCAGTTCATTTGTCCTAAAAAGATGACTAATCCGATTGTACAATCGACTTAATCCCCTATTTTTGAAAATGTGTTTTTGGGAGTTTGAAAAATGGTTTGATGTATTTGAATATTTTTTTAATTTTTGAAATCGTTTTTAAATAGGGATTTTAGGACCTGATCCGTAACGGTTCATTAATGGTCCTAAAAACTGGCTAACCCGACTGTACAGTCGACTTAGTCCCCTATTTGTATTTTAGGGAAAGGGGCATTTTGTTTATTTTTATAGGTTTTTGTAAAGAAAAAAGTAAAAAGAACTAAAGAGAGTGCAACAGTAAAAGTGGGGTGCAATTAGCTGTTGGATGTTGTATTATTAACAATGAGGGGTGCGCAAAGCAGAGCCCAGTCCTTTTTTGTGAACTGGCCTGCGTTTGAAAAAAAAGGCTTGCGTGGGGAGGTGCATATCTTAAAAGGTGTAGTGTTATTAGTAATACAATGTTTTTGAAATTAAAAAAAACCAAAATAGGGAAGTGGTGTAAAAGGAAACGTGGGTTTTCAATCAAACCCTGATTTCCAATTCTTTCAACGCTCAGCGCCGCACACCACAAGAGAAGAGAGAGAAAATGCGAAATTTTGAGAGAGAAAGAGAGAGAGGGAGAAAATTGTGGGTGGAGAGAGAGAGTGAGATTTTCACAGAGAGAGTTCTGGAAAGAAAGAGATTTGCGAGATGGAAAGAGAGAGAAAACGAAAATGAAGGTGGAGGGGATGGATGTTGCGCCCGAAAAATCCGGTTTGGGACTTCTCGTTTTGCAACGTGAAAAATAGTAGAGCCGCCACCAATATTTATTTGGGAAAACATCGGAAAAACCCTTTTTTTTTGGAAAAGCGAGTGGTCTTTCGAAATCAGAGATGTAGGTTCGGGGGTCGGTTACGCATGGGGAAGGTATTAGCATCCCATACGTCATTTCTACTGAAAGGGAACCATTAACTCGATGTGTGGTTTGACAAAGGTTTGAGTTGAAAGCGATTTGTTCTACTTCTTTTCTTTTCTTTTCTTTTCTTTTCTTTTTTTTTATTTGAAAAATCGTTTTATTGAAAACGGAAGACAGGAATATTTTTGTTATCTTTGAAAAGTGGAAACAAAACAAAGATTTTTTTAAAAGGGTGCTTGACGGGACGGACCCGCTCCTACGTACCCTCACTGGGTTGAGGGATCAAAGCTACGTAGTTCTCGGCTTTTGCGTCTGAAAACGGCTTAAGAGTTTTTCGCAATTGGGTGAGCGTTTGTGAAGACCGAACAACAACGGTTAGAATGGCCTCACTACTAACTCTTTTTTGAAAATAAAATCATCATTAGCGATCTAAACGGCAACAGCGCGAGTGATCATCAATGACAATTTGTTTTATTTAATGGAGGAAGAAAATGTTTTCGCAAAGCAAGGAGCGTTTGAAAATGAGTTTAGAAAATGGGTTTTGGAAAACAAGTAGAACATTATTCAATCAATTCCAAGTCCATAACCAAATGCAACAATGAATGAACAAGATCCAAACATACTCACCAATCAAGCAATCGTAAACATGTTGATTATTAACCAAGATTAAACATGCCAATATAATCAAGAGATCCAATTATTAAGGATGCAAGACAAAGTTCTCAAGACAATTGTGTGTGTGTGTGAGAATTGCTACGGGACGGGCAACAATCTCAAAGGGGTGCATATACCTTAATGACTCTATGCTACAACCGGAAAAGTAGGCTTACGTCTTCATCAAGAATACATACTAGTGGAAGGAATGGCACACAATTAAATCAAGTCATTCAAATGGCATCAAGAACAAGTGAACACAATTGATCATAGGCATAGAGTATTCTAGGTTTAATGAATGAACATGTGAGCGATGATACATGATTAAGCAAGCATGTGAATGCATGAGCATACAAGAGAATGCATGAATAAGTATACAAGAGAATGCATGAGCATACAAGAATGCATGAGCATTTATTATGCATGGTATACAAGTATGAGTGAATGTGTGTGCAAGCATGCAAGGTGTCGCATAGATGATGCAAATAAGTGAAACGCAAAGTTTGAAAATGTTTTGAGTAAGAAGTGGTAAAAATGTTTTGGGGTTTTAAATGAGAAGTAGTAAAAGTTTAAAATGCAAATGATTGAAATGTTTTTGGATTTTTTTTATGCAAATTTACAAGTGGTAAAAAGTTTGAGTGAGAAGTTAATGAAATGGTAGAGTAAAAATGCATGAGGTAAATGGTAATTATTTAATGAGATGGTAAAGTAAAAAGGTAAAAGGGTAAAAACACAATTGCACAATTGCATTTATTCACACAAGATCAAAACAACACATTTTCAAGCACAAAATATGCACAAAAGTGGCCTAAGGCCGAAGCAATGCTAAGCACAAATCACCATCAAATTTCATGCTAAAATTCACAATTAATACATGAAACAATTCACAAGACTAAACCCTAGATCATCATGCCATGTTCTAAAGTAAGCATCAAGCATATCATGTATTTTATTCTTCACAAAATCAAAGAAGTAAAAAGGCAACAAAAACCCTAGGTTTTGAAGCAACAACCCGAGGCACCCAACACCAAAATCAAGTCAAAATTCAACTTAAAATCATGAAATGAACAAAATGAACACAAGAACCCTAAAATCCATGCTATGGCCGAAGCAAAATAGGTAGGAAAACAAGGTTTTATTTCACCAAAATCATGCAAATGAGGTAGAAATGCAATGAATGATGAGAAAACACAAGAATCTTTCCTTCAAGGCCAAGGACTCATCTCAAACACCCAAGGCTCCCAATGTCCTTGTCCAATAATGTTTGAAATGAGTCCTCAAAGCTTCTTTCAAGAAGGAAAGAGGAATAGAAGAGAGATTACATGATGAAAATTAAAGAAAATGCAAGGGTTAGTGAGCTTACCTCTAGATCTAGCTAGAAAATGAAGAAGGAAAGAGAATAGAAGCAAGAACACTTGAAGAACACCACAAGAACCTCTTGAACCTTTCGCAAATGCTTGATTCTTGATGGTTTTTGATGAAACTTTGATGATTATGCAAGTTTAGAAGTAGATTTATTGAAAGGATGAAGAATAAACAAGGTTTGATGGTTGATTTTTTGGAAGAATTTTGAAGAAAAGAATATGGGTATGGTGGCTGGTTGCTTCGAAGGAATGAGAGAAAGAGAGGAGAGATTTGGGTGCTAGGGTAAAAAAAATGAGTGTCCCCCTCATGGTCTCTTATTTTGGGTTTTATATGAGGTGCAAAATTAAGGGTATATAGGACATTGTGCTTTTGCAAACCATTGAGATTTGAGCTAGAATTTGAATCAAAGGCCAAGATTGCAATGCACATGGATTAGGGACAAGGAGAAAACACAAATGAGTGAGGAATAGCTGGTCATACACAAAAATTATGAGTTTTTGTTGCACAAAAATTGTTGAGGGCACCTAGGTCATTCTACACAAAGTTGTAGCCTAGGATTTGATCTAGAATTTTAATCAATGGCTAGGAATACAACTCACATGGATCAAGGGCATGAGGAAACACAAAATGAGGTGAAAATGAGCTGGAAAATTCGGAGCAAATGAGGCCTTGGTGCCCAAGTTTTGCAAGCTTGTCAAGAAAAATAGTACATTTTGTCTTATTGGGGACACTTCCTTATTTTCACCATTTTTGATTATTCTTTTCTAGATAATTCCAAAAAAATCATGCCACTTTGGGCCATGTCCTAGGAATCAATGATTGGGCCCAAAATTCCATGACATCACCCTTCCCAAAATTGATTTGAGACCTCACCTTGATGGAAATTCCCATTTTGCCCTTTTGCTTAAAATTTGAATTTTATGCCAAAAATCATGCATGCATGCGCACAAAAATTCATAACCCAAATCATCTAGATCCAAATAAATTCCTCTGAGATTGAACAATGATTTTTGGTGAGAAATTGCTTAATTTTGGAAATGACCAAAATACCCCTTTTGCCCAAAAAACCCTAATTTTGCTCCAAAAGGCATTCCAATCCTAAAAACGATTTTAAAAGCGCTGAAATGACTTTTAGAACCCATAAATGCATGCTCATAGTTCTTCACATCCTTCAGAATGATGCTTCACTTCATAATTTATTGCTTTTTGGGGAAAATTAAGGTTTTGTTCCAAGCCAGACAAAATTAGGGTATGACAATGGACGCGTGAAGAAAGGTCGCCGGAGGGATGCCATGGTGGTGGCGCTGGCTACCATAAAGAGAGAGGGAGAACGAAGATGAAAGAGAGAGGAAGGAATGATGGTGACGGTGAAACTCGCCGGAGGAGATGACCACAACGGGAACTGTGGCGGTGACGGTGGCCGTGAACGCAGACGGGGGAGGTCTCTACAACGACGCGAAGGCACTGATCCGCTGTCGCGCACGGATAAAAAACGAGTATTTTGAAAATATAGTATACGGTAACGACAACTCGAATATCGTTCTCAAGGATTCTTGTATAATAATTAACCAACTGAAATCGAATTAGGGGGTGTTTGGTTTAAGGTTCGAATTAACAAATAGAGTAATTAAGTGATTATCAAATAAGTTTAAAAATCAATTTACTGATTCGGTTCCTGCCTATCATCGATTGTCGTAATTCCAACCGCAAATTATCTATTCCTATTCGACTATAATATCAACTGACAAACGCAATTGATAGTATAAGTTGTATGTTCCTATTATCCGAATTAAGCAAACGGGATTAAGTTTCATGAATTACGCAAACATGAATTAAACGAACACGATAACGAATTAAGCAAACGATAACGTGACTATAGTTAGGATCATACAATCAATCGAATTAAACCAATATAACCTATGTAAATCAAATTAAGCAACAAGAGACATAGATTTATATTGAAAGGAGTAGAGAACCTGAATTATAATTACTAAAATCTCAAGGTGTCGGAACCTGAATATAGCAAATTGTCTGGATCGGTTAGTTCTCCATGAGAATTCGTACAAAAGCTTCCAAAATATTTCGTGAATAGTAAACTCCATCCCTGAACAGTAAACGGCTGCCTAGGTATAATGGAAAACAAGGAATTCGGGTCATAACCCAACTGGGTCAAAAACATAAAAAACCCGGCCCAAAATCGACCAAAACTTAAAAATATCTAATGCTGCAACTTCAACGAATTATTCAAGCCTGCTACAGTCAGAATCATCTTCTGGATTCAACATGAAAGTTGTAGCTCTTTCTCTTAGCTTTTCAACGCATATTAGAACGCGTCGATCCGATACTCGTAGCTCCAGTTGTGAATTTTTCCGTGAAAGCTGCTAAAGCTGAAAATAAAATACGGAAATCAAATTAAACCAAAAATAAACTAAATTAGAAAAACATTATAAAACATAAAAATAAACAAAGCAAAACATAGAAATGCTTAAGTACAAACATGGAAGAATGTGCATCAAAATGCACTGATCAAATTCCCCCACACTTGAACTTTTGCACTCCGAGCAAAATAAAATAAAAACTCAGGAAACACACAAGCATCATCTGTTACTCATTCCAGGCCACAAACTTTTCTTCACTTAAGATTGCATCGATAGGTACTAATCTTGCACACTAAGGATATCGTAGGAACACTAATCCACAATTGTGCAATCATAAGCCTCCTGAATACACAAACCAATCTGAATCATGTTATTATGCCTAAGCCTAACTTACCCATCCTCCTTTTTCCTCTTTTTCATTCTGGCGCAATCACATTAAGCCCGTTATCTCCACACACTCATAGTAAGGCTACCGGTTAGTGACCCTGTTTACCCAATTGTAGTTGCGGGGGATCGGACCGTAATCCGCCCTACCAAGTTCAGCACCAGAAACCTCTGAACCAACTAACAACGGGGATCCCTTTTTTTTTTGTGTGTAGGTTCTACGACCGTTGAGTTAAGTGACCGGGTGAGGGTCACCAAACTTAGAAGGAACATTCCCTATTTTTTTTTCTTTTTTTTTTAAAACTTGGATCACTCACTTATTTTCATCGGCTTCCTTACATAGAGCGTGTGTGAGATGGTGCCGACTGCAAAGATAAACTACTCAAGAGCTGTCAGAGAATGGGAATTCAAGGTTATGTCATAATAAGGATTCAAATTAATTTCCATATGCAGGAGACTCACGGTGTTAAGACGATACCGATCTTGTGAACTTTTCCCAAGTCTCCACAACCCAAAACTCAGATTAATCTATAACCCAAAACTTTCAAAAAGATGCATTGTTTTTTTTTATTTTATAATAACTGAAAACAAAACAAAACAACGAACAAAAGCAAAGAAAACAAATGATTCCCTCCCCCACACTTAAAACAAGCATTGTCCTCAATGAAAGGACATAACTATGAAAGTAGAGAGAAGGAAAGAAGAACTCCCTGATCAAGTTGCAGTGTAGTTTGGCGCTTCCAAAGAAAGCTCCTCTATGTTTGCATCTTCAGGCGCTGAACTTTCATGGAATAGCTTTAGGCGCTGCCCATTGACCTTGAAAACTTTGTCAGTACCTGCACTTTTAATCTCTACTGCACCATGAGGGAAAACATTAGTAACAACAAAAGGGCCAATCCATTTGGATCGAAGTTTCCCAGCCATAAGCTTAAGGCGGGAATTAAACAGTAAAACCTGTTGGCCCACAGAGAATTCCTTCCTAGAAATCATCTTATCATGGAAGTGCTTAGTTTTCTCTTTATAAATCCTAGAGCTTTCATAAGCCTCTAGCCTAAGCTCTTCAAGCTGTTGTAATTGGAGTTTTCTTTCAATACCCTCTTGTTGCATCTCCAAATTACAACTTTTCACCGCCCAATAAGCACGGTGTTCTATCTCTACAGGAAGATGACATGCCTTACCAAAAACAAGTCGATAAGGAGACATCCCTATGGGTGTCTTGAAAGCTGTCCTTTGAGCCCAAAGTGCGTCTTCTAGACGGCGGCTCCAGTCCTTCCTGTTTGGCTGCACCATTTTCTCTAAAACCTGTTTGATCTCTCTGTTTGAGATCTCAGCTTGCCCATTAGTTTGTGGGTGATATGCAGTAGAGACTTTGTGCACAACTCCATACTTGCGGAGCAAAGCTTCCATGGTGCGGTTACAGAAATGAGTGCCTTGGTCACTTATGATAGCTCGCGGTATTCCAAACTGTCATACCCTAATTTTGTCAACCTAGGTTTAAAACCCTAATTTTCCGCAAAAATAAATAAATTGAGAAGTGTGGTTTTATTTTGAAGAGTGAAGAGCATTGTGCATGCATTTTTGGGTTTTAAAAGTCATTCTAGGGCTTTTAAATTCATTGTTAGAGTGGAAATGCATTTGTTGTTAAAAAACAAGGTTTTTAGGGCAAAGGGGTATTTTGGTCATTGTCAAAAATAAGATAATTTCTCATCAAGAATCATTGTGCAATTTTAGAGAAATTTATTTGAGGCAAAACATTTTTGGTCATGTATGTATGTATGCGCATGCATGCATACATTGTGCACAAAATTTCAAAAAAGGATCAAAAGGGAATATTCTACAAGAAGTTCCAAGATGTGATTTTTATGACATTTTTGGTCATGGCGATCACATAAAATGGCATATTCCTAAGATTCCTAGTATGTGGCCTAAATTGGGTGTATTTTTGTACAATTATCCTAAGAAGAATAATCAAAAATGAAGGGATAATGGAATGGTCATATAATAGTACAATAGTACAAGATGACAACTAGCAAAACTTGGTCACCAAGGACCCCTCTCCATTTTATGCGCCACCCCCTCTCCCTTCTCTCTAACTCACTTCTTCATTTCTCATCTACCCACACACATTCAATCCATCTTCCAAGCCTAAACACTAATTTTCAACCATCAATCCTTCATAAAATCACACAAAAGTTCAAGATCAAGGGTCATTTTTTGGAGATTGGAGACCAAGCTTGAAGATAAGTTGATTTGGTTGATTGTTTCTTCATCTATTGTGTTTATTTGGAGCTCATCTTAAGGTATGTGATTCCTAGACCCCTTCTCTTGTAAATCCTTGCATAAAGTCATCATTTCTTGCATATTTGTGAGATTTCCACTTCCAAAAATGTAGATCCTCTCTTTTAACTTCATTTTTATGCTTGTACATATGTTAATCTCATGAATCTTTGTTTTGATGCTTTGATTTTGGGGTTATATGCATGATTTTGTTGTTTTAAGTGAAATAAAATGTTATTTGCTTTGATAATAATTTCGCATGCTTCAAATAAATATGTGTTTTATGATTTTTGTTGATTATCATGGTTGAATCTTGTGAATAAATGCATCTATGTTTTGGTTATGTCACTCGCTTGCTTGATTTGGTTGATTTGTTAAAATAAATTGATGATTGGCCATTAAACTTGCAAATATTCAAACCTATGTTGTTAATTGTGAAATTTGTGACTTGAGAAAAATGAATTTGGGTTTTGGTTCATTTATGATCCACAAATGATCTTGGGTTATGCTAAGTTGGCAAGAGATAGGTTACTTTAACCTTGATGCCTATGCTTGTAAGCATTTAAAAATTCAATTCCCATTTGATGTGCTTGTGAAATGTGAGCAAAAAGGGGTCTATAAACAATTGAATTTGCGCACATGATTGGTCTCCAATGACCTTGATGCATCCTCAAGTTTAATCATGCTTTCTTTGCTCTTTGAGTTTATTGTAAATTGTTGTTTGAAGCTTGTGAAGTTTCGGCAAAGGATAGGTTCACTTAACCTTGATGCACATGCATTTTGCATATTCATGCATTCTTACCTATTCTTGCATCCTTGCCTATTCATGCATTCTTGAATTGAAGCTTGGTACTCCATGCTTGATATACTTGTTTATGTGCTTGTGGTGCATTAAAATGTTGAATTGGTGTTCACAATTTGCTTGTTTTGATTTCCACCAATTGTTACTCGTTAGTAACTCTCCAAAACTTCAAAACCATGTTGCATACAAAGAACAACTTGTTACTCGTTAGTAACGTTCCAACTTCAAAACATTTTTTTGCATTTACATAATCATTGATAAACAACTTCACTTCTTCTCAAAACAATTTCAAACTATTTTTCACAAATCAAACTTTGTTGAGGATAATGCGAAGCCTTTGCTTGCACGATTGTCAACAATGGGGTGCTAGTGGTGATCACTTGGAGTCTTTGCTCAATTGATTATCATGAACACTCATTTTTCAAAAGAACTCTCATTTCACAAATTAAAAACTTTGTTGAGGATAATGCGAAGCCTTTGCTTGCACGATCGTCAATAATGGGATGCTAGTGGTGATCACTCGAAACCTTTGTTGTTTGATCACTGTGAACATTCAATTTTCACAATTAAACAACTAAAAAATAAAAACCTTTTCTCGACAACCGAGAACTACGTAAGCTTTGAATTCTCCATCGCACTGGGAGATACGTAGGAGCGGGTTGCATTCCCGTCAAGCACGACAAATAAAAACCATTTTCTTTTCAAAAAAACAAACCCTTTTCCAAAACAAGGCAATTTCTAAAAACAAAACAATTTTCGAAAACAAGAACTACGTTGCTTTGATTCCCTCCCCGGGATACGTAGGCACGGTGCCCTCCCGTCAAGTGCAAAAGATTAAATTTTCCTTAAGTTTTTCCATAAAGTAAGGAGAGATAAAGAGAGATAAAAACAAAGCATTTCTTAAATCAACCTTTTAAATCACACGTCAAATCGAGGTTCCCTTTCAGTAGAAAGGATGTGTGGGGTGCTCGTACCTTCCCCATGCATAACCGACCCCCGAACTCAAATCTCGTGGTTCCAAGGACCATTGTCTTTCAAGAAAGGTTTTTTTCAATGTTTTACCTCTAAAAAAAATATTGGTGGCGACTCCAATTCATGTTGTGCGAAGAGAAATCCCTCCAAAGGATTTTTCGGGGTGCAACAGCTGGCGACTCCGCTGGGGACCTTTCTTTAGTGGGTCGAGCCAATCGATTCGACATGTGATTTATTTCGTTGATTTGAATGCTTTGTTATATCTCTCCTCCTTTCCCTTTCTTCTTTCTTTCCTTTGCCTTTAAAAACATGCTTGCATTATTCTTAGAATTGTCGTGTGCATTCTTGTGATGTTGTGCTTGCGTGCATTGTGTGTTAGCCTTCTTCCTCTTCTATATTTGCTTCTTGAGTATAATAAGAGTAGTTTCTTCTTCTTCTCCTCTTACTTTCGTCGTTTATATGCTTTTCTCATACATTTCCCCAATCCTAGCATGTTCCCCTCTTCTTTGCTCCCTTTCTTGAGGTAAGCTCATGCATTTCCCCTAATCCTATTATGTCCCCTCCTCTAGGCTCCCTTTCTTAAGGTAAGCAATGCTTGCGTTTGTTGTTGGAACCCTAGGTTAGTATACTTTTGTTGAAATGATATTGAACCCTAGGGTAGACGACATGCTGTTGCTTGATATTGTCTGGACTGTTTTGGTTTCCCTTTGCAGGTGGGGTTTGGGTAGATTTTTAGGTGTTGTGCCCTCATCACACACTGCACACCTTATATTTGTGAGCATTGAGTGGGGCCTAAAACCCAAGGTCTGCAAAGAACCCTAGGAGAGTGGAAATGAGTAGTGACTGCCATTCGTAGACCGTTGTCTGTCTGGCTCTCATGAAAGTTTCGCCCAAGAGTGCGCTTTCTTCATGATACCTCACAATTGGTAGCTCTCTACGATTGTGGGTGTATTCATGAGAGAGACTTTAGCTCTTGGTTGCCATTGTGAGGCAGTGACCAGAACCCACATGGGAGGATTACCCTTGTCGTTGACTTTAGAGCCTACGATCTTTACCCATTTGTAGGACACGGGGGCACGCAAATTGTGTGTTGCATTAGCTTAGGCATCCTCTTTCGAAACTCTTTTACCAAAAATGTAGAAAATAATTTCCATTTTCCCTCATAAACACCTATATGAGGTGGCATATAGCGGGTATTTTCAAAAATGTTTTGAACCGCCACCAATAAACATCATTTTCTTCTCTCTTTTCTATGTAAATAAAAGGTCATAATCATCACATCTGCGTCATTTTGCATCATCATCATTGCATTCGCATCTAACAAAAATTTTGAAAAAAAAACCTCCACTCTTTGCATCCTCCATGCATTAAAGTTGTTTGCCGGAGATCGCAACGTAACACAAAGTCTTGTCATAGGTGTGTAAGAAACGGAATGGAATCAAAAGGCAAAACCGTTTTCAATTCAAGGCTTCCTGTTGTGAAAGAGATTGATATGGCTAGTCTGAAAGAGTATACATCCCTCCTAGGTCCTATTGAGGTCAGGTCTTTTGACAAAACCTATGGGAACATTCGCAAGCTGCTACAACTAGAAGTGCAAGAGAGTGCCATTGCTGCCCTGTGTCGGTTCTATGACTCGGAGATTCGCTGTTTCATTTTTAAGAATTTCCAAATGGCGCCTACCCTAGAAGAGTATGATAGGATTTTGGGCTTTGATCGATCCAAGTTTAAGCCTTATCAATACCAAGGGGAGTATTATTCTGATGAAAAGCTTGTTGCCATGTTGCAAATCAGTGCTGAGAAAGTGCGGGCCCATAAGATAGAACGTAATAAGGTATTTGGGTTTCCTCAAGAATACTTTGAGAGTTTGATGACCAGCTATGTAGTGTCTGATGATTGGAATTCTTTCAAGCAAGTGCTAGCTCTGACCATCTACGGCATTGTGCTCTTCCCTCAGATAGAGAGGCATGTGAGTGAAACTCCAATCAGTGTCTTCCTCGCCTTCAAATGTGCAAACAATCCTATCAACCCGGTTCCCGCAATCCTCGCAGAGACATACCGTGCCTTCACTCGTCACCATGAATTCCAAAAGAATAAGATGTGTTGCTCCTTCCCTGTGTTATATGCTTGGTTGATCAGTCATGTGTGTACCAACAAAAGTGATGTGAAGGATTTGCTTTCCTATGCCTTGGGTTGTAATCCGAAGACTATGAACTCTCAAGAGTGGGTGCATGCTTTCAAGAACCAAGATGCTCTCCAGATTCGTTGGTTCTCACCTAAATGTTGGGCAGACAGGCCTTCAGTGGTATTTCGGTGTGGGAGTTTTCAGAACGTTCCTCTCATGGGAACCCAAGGATGCATAAACTATAACCCCTCTTTGACCTTGCGACAGCTCGGATACCCTATGCGGGATTCACCCTCCGAAGCTATGCTGTTTCGTTTTTACCTCCACGCGGGGATCCCTAAAGACGAGAGTCTACTTCGGCGAGTCCTGCAAGCTTGGGAAACCGTAGTGCGGAAGGACAGAGAAGAGTTAACCAGGAGGACCACTGCTATCTCTTTTTCTCAATGGCTTGAAGGGAGGATTAGTGAAACTCGGTCATCCAACCAAGGAGTACCACTGCCTGAGGAAAAGATACAAGAACCTCACATTCCTACCATTGAAGAATTGGAAGAGGTTAGGTTGGCCATGTCAAAGGTAGGAGAAGAGAAAAGGGCTCTGCAAGATGGATTGAGAAAGATGATGCAAGACAAGAAAAAGCTAGAAAATGAAAATGCTTTCCAAGCTGCAGCTATTGAGGAAGTCAATAGAAAACTTGAAATAGAGGGGAAAAGCAAGAGGGAAATGCAAAAGCACTTGAAGGGTGCCAAAGAGGAAGTGAAGAGGTGCACTACCAAGATGAATGAGGCTGTAGCGGAAGCAATTAAATGGAAGAGGCTATATGAGGACACATGGAAAGAAGAGCAAGCAGTCAGGCACGCACTAGTTAAGTCAAGAAAAGACTCTCGAATGATGAAGCTTGAATTGGAAGATCAATTAAAGAGTGCCAAGAAAGATCGGGAATCTATTGAAGGGATCCTGAGGGATTATCAGCAAGCACTAAGAAGGGAACAAGGGAAGTCGGAAAGCTTGGCCAATCATGTGCAGTACTTGGAAGGGTCTTACCTCCGGCTAAGGGAGAAGAGTGACTATTGGGAGAGTCAATTTGCGGAATTGCTCAGTAAGGTAAAAAGTCAACAAGTCTTTGAGGAATTGAAAAAGGAAGGCTTACATTGGAAAGACAAGTTCTCCAAGTTAGTTTGGTTAGCTAATCAGGCTGTGAGAGACATTCCCAAGAAGCTAAGAAAGGCGGATGCAGAAATGAATCCTTTCAACACCCCTGTCAAGGTGTGTGAGTTTGTTGAGTACTGCAAGATTCTCACAGAAGAACTCCTGGAGAAAGCCCGGGGGGCAGCTGAGAGCAAGAAGAGGAAAAGGAGCGAGGAGTTGAAAGCCATATGCCTTTAAAGTTCCCTTTAGAGTATTGTAGCGATCCTTAGGAAATTGTAATTTTCTTTAAGAAGTTGTAACTTTCTTTGGAAAATAGTACTTTGTTTAAAATCATTGTATTGCACTCTTAAGGAATATTGTACTTTGATTTGCTTTCCATTTATGATACTCCTTCGCATTCCATTTAATTGAAGTACGTTTGTTTTGCCTTGTTGCTTCCAACTTTGTTGCAAATCCTAAAAACACCTGAACCTTAACACCTATGACAAGACGAGTTGCACCGCGATTCCCGGCAATAAACATAATAACATGCATATTGCATTGCATTTGCATCATTTGTCTTTGTATTCATAAAAAAAATGTTCCGTCCACAGAAGTAAGACAAGTTGGTTAATCATCGGTATTGGACGCGATCACAGGCAAGAAATATGGCCAACAATCAAGACGACGCGAATCTGGGCAATCATCAACCAATCCAGAATGATGTAGTTCCAGAAGGTCCGAATCCAAATGGTCAGGGTCAGCATGATCAGAATCAAGAGAATCGAGCAATCAGGGCTGAGATGGAAGTTATAAGAGCTAAAATGGCAGAGGTCATAAGAGTGTTAAGTGCCTTAAGGGATGCTGGCATAACTGAAGGTGCTGCTGCCGCAGGAGTGGATCCTCCTAGAGTCTCTCGGGCTCTCCATAACGTGCAATGGCCTCCTTATGGTCTCCCATTAGGGTACACACCCCCTGCTGCCGGTGCAAACCCAGAAAGTGGTCCTTCGGGAACCACAGGACAGGCCCAGCCTGAATCAGCTGTGAATGAAGTTGGAACGGGGACACCTCAGGTTCAAATTCAGATTCCTACTCCTGCTATTACCCCGGGAACTCCGTTTGGCTTCAATTCTCCAGCAACAATCCATCCACAAGTTCAGGGTCCAATTCCTCAGATTATCGCTCACTCACGTGACCCACACGTGACCCCAGCTGTGGTGTCGATGAATAATCTTCACTACAGTGTGAGTGGTTTTCCGCCGAATTACCCTGATGAAGCTAGAAGTCAGTACCAGATGTTAGAAGAAAGATTGAGAGCTGTTGAAGGAACAGGTTCCCGGGCTAGGAACGCCCATGAGTTATGCTTGGTCCCTAATCTAGTCCTGCCACCCAAGTTCAAAGCACCATTTTTCGACAAGTACAAAGGAGCAACCTGCCCGCGCAGCCATGTGACGATGTATTGCCGGAAGATGACTGCCCACGCCCGTGATGATAACCTGATGATACATTGCTTTCAGGAAAGCTTAGCTGGAGCTCCCCTTGAATGGTATATGCAATTGGAGCCAACTAATATCCGTTGTTGGAAGGATCTGGCGGATGCCTTTATCCGTCAATACCAGTACAACAATGATTTAGCCCCGGATAGGACCCAGCTGCAATGTATGTCTAAGAAGGATAATGAGACATTCAAGGAATACGCCCAGAGGTGGAGGAACCTCGCTGCACAAGTAAAACCCTCCCTGCTTGATAAAGAGATGGTCCATATGTTCATGGAAACTCTTCCCCCAGTGTTCTATGATCGTTTGGTCGGCAGCGTGGCTTCGAATTTCTCGGAGATGGTTGTCATTGGAGAAAGAGTGGAGAACGGCATGCGCAGCGGAAGAATAGCCCATGGCCCAACGCCTCCTTCCCATCAAAAAAAGCCTTTTTCTGGTTCCCACAAGAAGAAGGAGGGAGAAACTAATGCAATCATCGGAGCTAGCGGTCCATCACACAATAATCCCCCACAAGCCATTCCAGTTCCTGCTCAGACGCCGCCTGCTCAGCCATTCCAGTCCAACAATCAGTACAGAAACTACAATGAAAAAAAGCCTGTTGTCTTTGAACCTATCCCCATATCGTACACAGATTTGTTCAATTATCTCATTGCCAACAAGTTAATCAACACTCGTCAGATGAAACCATATCAGCCTCCCTATCCCAGAGGGTATAATGCAAATGCTACCTGTGCCTTTCATTCTGGGGCAGTAGGTCATGTGGTGGAGGATTGTAAGGCGTTCAAGTACGTTGTGCAAGACTTGCTTGATGCAAAGAGTATATCATTTCAGCAACCTAATGTAACCACCAACCCGTTGCCGGGGCATGGTGGGCCCACTGCAAATGCCATTAATGATCAGGGTGGTCAGTACTTAATTAGGAAGGTGGAGTGCATTCGTACACCCCTGAGTATCATTCATGCTGCACTATGCCGTTGTGGTATCATCGAAGAAGGGTGTGCCAGAAGAGACATCTGCAATGACCCTTATTGTGTTGGGGCCTGTGAGAGCTTCAAACCCATCCTCCAAGAGCTGTTAGACAGACACCTGGTCCAGGTTGGGGTTCAGGAAAAGGAAGAAAGTGTATCTACTCTGCAATCAAACAACAGAGGTTTCAGGAGACCGGTTGAAATCCCTTGCAGTCCGAATTCAAGCTCGGTTGTGGCAAGACCTCTGACTGTTGTTATTCCGGTACCTGCTGCTACCCTTAGTAGAGAGACTAGGGTTATTCCCTGGAGCTGCAACGTGCAAATGCAAGCAGAGGTCCCTCAGGGCGTGTTGGATATAACAAACATTGCTGGGAGTAGTGGAATTACAAGGAGTGGAAGGATGTATGTTCCTGAAAATCTTAGAAAGGAACAATCAAAGGAAGCTGAAGAAAGGGCCCGTAATGGAAAAGATAAGGAAACTGTGGAAGTTAGAGAAGTATCAGACAAAGAAGCTCAGGAATTTCTGAAAGTAATGAGACAAAGTGAATACCAGGTGGTGGACCAGTTAAATCAAACCCCGGCCAAAATCTCAATGCTTTCGTTGTTGCTTAGTTCCGAGGCACACCGAGCTGCACTGTTGAAAATCCTGAATGAAGCACACGTACCCCATGACATTACGGTCAACCAGCTTGATGGTATTGTTGGGAACATAGTGGCATCCAACTACTTGACCTTCACAAACGCTGAGTTACCTCCGGCGGGGAAGAATCACAATCAAGCCCTTCACATCTCTGTCAAGTGTGGGGACTACATGCTGGCCAGAGTGCTCATCGACAATGGCTCGTCATTAAATGTGTTGCCCAAGTCCACAATGGATAAGTTGGATGTGGATTGCTCATATCTGAAGCCTAGCTCCACCTTGGTTAGAGCATTTGATGGGTCTGTGAAAGAAGTTTTTGGAGAAGTAGAGGTGCCTTTGCAGGTGGGTCCTGAAGTGTTCTATGTCACATTCCAAGTCATGGATATAGCTTCCTCTTATAGCTGTCTGCTAGGACGACCTTGGATACATGCCGCTGGGGCAGTGCCATCTTCGCTCCATCAGAAACTCAAGTTTGTGGCCGAGGGCAAGTTGATAGTAATCTTCGGGGAGGAGGAAATGATGATAAACCGATCACGACCAGAATATTACGTTGAAGCAGCAGAGGAGTCTTTTGAGACTGCCTTCCAGGGATTGGAGATCTCAAATGCTATCTTTGTTGGGAGTGAGCCTCCCCAATTGAAGCCTAGGTGGTCCAAGGCGGACATGATGGTTGCAAAGGTGATGCTAGGATATGGGTATCAGGTTGGAAAAGGCCTGGGAAAAGCTGCTCAAGGAATTGTAGCACCCGTCCTGCTGAAAGGGAATACTGAAAGGTTCGGTATTGGGTACATCCCAAGCCCTGCAGACCGAGAGAGGCTAGCAGCTGATAGAAGAGAGAAATGGTTGGCAAAGCTCAGAGGAAGGACCCCGAACCAGGGAAGGATGGTCGTCGGTGATCTTAGGAACAACTTCCGAAGTGTAGGCATGCTGGACCCTGACCAGGTCAATGTGATTGAAGAAGATTCAGGCTCGGGTGACGGTGCTGTCGGCTTAGTGCGCCGTTGTGCTGCGAAAGAAAAGCTCCAGAACTGGGAGGCCCTAGATTTCCCTGTGATTTTCAATTTAAAGTAATTTTTCTTCGTAATGCAAAATTCCTCGGCTCTGCCCAAGGCCTTGGGATATTTCATTCGGGCATGCATGTTTTCGTCAAACTTCATCAATGAATAAAACGTTATTTTGGAATTTTCAATAAAATTCTCTTTCTTCATCTCTCATTTGCGTGTCTTTTCTTTATTTTTATTCGCCACTCCATTTTAATGCAGATCGAATACAATTCTTGAAAGTAATAATGCCCATAACTCATACTGTGACTTTGATTACCCGGTTAACCAAACCGAGGAAGATGTTGAGGATGGTTGGGATACTCCTCCAGAAA
Organism: Astragalus glycyphyllos; assembly: GCA_963573325.1. Lineage (NCBI taxonomy): Eukaryota > Viridiplantae > Streptophyta > Magnoliopsida > Fabales > Fabaceae > Astragalus > Astragalus glycyphyllos. The sequence goes on along the minus strand of OY754308.1, from coordinate 6,254,847 downwards.
TTATGAGAATGGTTGAACAAGAAGAAAAGGTCATCAAGCCCCATGGGGAGCCCACAGAAATGGTTAATTTGGGTACTGAGGAAGATAGAAAAGAGATCAAGGTTGGTACCGCGATGGGGAATTGTGAACGTAAGAAGTTGATTCAGCTCCTGTTTGACTATGTTGACATTTTCGCATGGACTTACCAAGACATGCCGGGATTGAATACAGATATTGTTGAGCACAGATTGCCGGTAAAACCAGAATATCCTCCGGTAAAACAGAAATTGAGGCGAATGAGGCCAGAGATGTCCTTGAAAATCAGGGATGAGGTCAAGAAACAGTTTGACGCAGGGTTCTTAGCAGTGGCAAAATATCCTGAGTGGGTAGCCAACATCGTCCCGGTTCCCAAGAAAGACGGAAGGGTCCGGATGTGTGTCGATTACCGTGATTTAAACCGAGCAAGTCCTAAAGATGATTTCCCTCTACCTCACATCGATGTTCTGGTGGATAGCACAGCGCAACACTCAATGTTCTCCTTCATGGACGGGTATTCAGGTTACAACCAGATCAAGATGGCTCCAGAGGATATGGAGAAAACCACCTTCATAACCCTTTGGGGAACTTTCTGCTATAAGGTCATGCCTTTCGGATTGAAGAATGCCGGGGCAACTTATCAAAGAGCAATGGTGACTCTGTTCCACGACATCAAACAGTATATCACCAGCAGAGAATATCCCCCCGGCGCTTCAGAAAATGATAAGAGAACACTCAGGAGGCTGTTAATGGGTTTCTTCTTGAGTGGAGACGTCCTTTACAAGGGAAACCATGACTTGGTTCTCCTCAGATGTGTAACAAGGGAGGAATCAATAAAGATCATGCAAGATGTTCATGAGGGCTCATTTGGAATTCATTCCGGTGGGCACACAATGGCTAGAAAGATCCTGAGAACAGGTTACTATTGGCTGCAAATGGAATCTGACTGTTATAGCTTTGCAAGAAAGTGCCATAAATGTCAAATTTATGCAGATCACATCCATGTACCACCAACCTCTCTGAATGTCCTGAGTGCACCTTGGCCTTTCTCAATGTGGGGCATGGACATCATTGGTCCTATTGAACCAAAAGCTTCAAATGGTCATCGTTTCATCCTGGTTGCTATCGACTACTTCACCAAGTGGGTAGAGGCTGCTTCTTATCCCAATGTAACAAGTTCAGTGATTGCTAAGTTCATCAAGAAAGATTTGGTTTGCCGCTACGGCCTTCCGAACAAAATCATCACAGACAACGGCAGTAATTTGAACAGCAAGGTGATGAGGGACTTATGCAAGGACTTCAAAATCCAACATCACAACTCTTCTCCCTACCGTCCGAAGATGAATGGGGCAGTTGAGGCAGCCAATAAGAATATTAAGAGGATAGTACAGAAAATGGTAGTAACTTACAAGGACTGGCATGAGATGCTCCCCTTCGCCTTGCATGGGTACAGAACCTCGGTGCGTACATCTACAGGGGCAACCCCTTACTCGTTGGTTTATGGGTCAGAAGCTGTTCTCCCCATTGAGGTTGAAATACCCTCGCTGCGGGTATTGATGGAGACCAAATTAGAAGAAGCAGAGTGGGTTCAGGCTCGTTTTGACCAATTGAATCTCATTGAAGAGAAGCGAGTAGCCGCCTTGTGCCATGGTCAGCTGTACCAACAGAGGATGATGAGGGCTTTTGACAAGAAAATCCGTCCTCGGGAATTCCAAGAAGGAGACCTCGTGCTCAAACAGATCTTGCCAATCCAGACGGATCCCCGTGGCAAATGGGCTCCCAAATACGAAGGACCTTATGTGGTGAAGAAGGCATTCTCCGGAGGGGCATTAATTCTTGCAAACATGGATGGAGATGAAATCCAAAACCCAGTAAACTCAGATGTGGTAAAGAAGTACTATGCCTAAAGAAATAGACAGAAAAAGAGAAAGATAAGCCAAGTAAGAATTAGCTCGCTAGGTTGAAAACCCGAAAGGGCGGCCTAGGCAAAATCAGAGCGACCCGATGGATTGAAAACCCGCAAAGGGCGATCCAGGCAAAAATTAGGGTCAGAAAACTTGGGCATGAAAATAAACAAGGGCATACAGCACTCCCGAAGATTTGGATAAGGGGTTGATCAAGGTCACAAGTATGAACGGTGGGCACCGTTACTTCAAGGATAGATTCACAGAATCTGTTCCTTTTTCTTGTATTTTATCAGTTTAGAATAAAGATTGCAATTGTACTTTCAACTGGCGTGACTTTCTGCACGACCAGTTTCCATATCAGCAAAAGTCCAACTTTTCTTTCATATGTGTGCTTTTCGTGTCTTTACTTTCATTTATTCTGATTCTTTCAAAATAATGATTTTATGATTGATGAAATTGAATTGCAAAACATGTGCATACATTCAGAGCATTACAGGTTATTACGAAATCTTTGAAAATCACAAAAGGAAAAAATGGTTTCCTAAAATGGGTAAAGCTGCAAAAAAAAAAAAAAAAAAAGAGTCACATGCACTGTCACCTTAAAAATAACAAGATCATTGCAAACCAACGCGCAACCCTTGCGTTATCACCATCCTGGAGCGGTCTTCGTGTCAAGTGCCACAAGTCCCGCGGATTGATTTAACCAACAAAAAAAAAACACACATTTTCATATCATTCATCATTCCTATATCATCCATGTACTTTCATATTCGCATCCCAGAAGGGCGAAAAGAAACAGAAGAAAAGAAAAAGAAAAAGGAAAACCAAACAGAAAAAACCTCTCACCAAATCAATCATTGCATCCATGTGCATCCCAGCATCAAAAGCCTGCATTCCATGCATCATTCAAAGCTTCCCAATTTTCAAAAAGAAACTCAGTTACTTTGGACTCGTTAGTCCCCAAAATTTTCAAAAGGTCAGTTACTTTGGACCAATGGGTCCCCGAAATCTCATTTTCAGAAAATCATCATGGCACCGAGTTAGTGAACTCCATCAGAACAGAGTTAGTAAACTCCCACAGAGTTAGTGAACTCCTTCCACAGATCACAACGTCGCGTACGAGCGCGCGGCAGATCCTACAGACTTCGTTAAGTCCATCGGATTAATTGTGTCAACCTAAGGCATAGCGTAGATCCATTGATCATATCAGTTCCGGACCTGATATTGATCGGCCGCTCGAAAAGGCCACCCCCAGAGCTCGGACTCGATGAGAGTCCGTTAAAAGGTTTTAGGCAACCTCCGAATTCCCCAATTTACGGCACTTCCCATTTACTGCTTTCATTTACTGCTTTACGCAATTTACTGCTTTACGCAATTTACTGCTTTCATTTACTGCTTTACGCAATTTACTGCTTTCTCGTCGACGCGACAAGTGTTGACTCTCTCTCTCTCAAAAGAAGAGAGATCAAAGAAAGGAAACAAAAAAAAAGAGAAAAAAGAAAAGAAAAATTCGGGTTTCTCTAAGTAGACAAAATTAGTATTATTTCTGAATTCTTTATTTCTATTTTGCCTCGGAATATGTTTCGGCCAATTCATATTCCTTGGTAAAATCCAAATAAAGAGGGGCAGCTGTCATACCCTAATTTTGTCAACCTAGGTTTAAAACCCTAATTTTCCGCAAAAATAAATAAATTGAGAAGTGTGGTTTTATTTTGAAGAGTGAAGAGCATTGTGCATGCATTTTTGGGTTTTAAAAGTCATTCTAGGGCTTTTAAATTCATTGTTAGAGTGGAAATGCATTTGTTGTTAAAAAACAAGGTTTTTAGGGCAAAGGGGTATTTTGGTCATTGTCAAAAATAAGATAATTTCTCATCAAGAATCATTGTGCAATTTTAGAGAAATTTATTTGAGGCAAAACATTTTTGGTCATGTATGTATGTATGCGCATGCATGCATACATTGTGCACAAAATTTCAAAAAAGGATCAAAAGGGAATATTCTACAAGAAGTTCCAAGATGTGATTTTTATGACATTTTTGGTCATGGCGATCACATAAAATGGCATATTCCTAAGATTCCTAGTATGTGGCCTAAATTGGGTGTATTTTTGTACAATTATCCTAAGAAGAATAATCAAAAATGAAGGGATAATGGAATGGTCATATAATAGTACAATAGTACAAGATGACAACTAGCAAAACTTGGTCACCAAGGACCCCTCTCCATTTTATGCGCCACCCCCTCTCCCTTCTCTCTAACTCACTTCTTCATTTCTCATCTACCCACACACATTCAATCCATCTTCCAAGCCTAAACACTAATTTTCAACCATCAATCCTTCATAAAATCACACAAAAGTTCAAGATCAAGGGTCATTTTTTGGAGATTGGAGACCAAGCTTGAAGATAAGTTGATTTGGTTGATTGTTTCTTCATCTATTGTGTTTATTTGGAGCTCATCTTAAGGTATGTGATTCCTAGACCCCTTCTCTTGTAAATCCTTGCATAAAGTCATCATTTCTTGCATATTTGTGAGATTTCCACTTCCAAAAATGTAGATCCTCTCTTTTAACTTCATTTTTATGCTTGTACATATGTTAATCTCATGAATCTTTGTTTTGATGCTTTGATTTTGGGGTTATATGCATGATTTTGTTGTTTTAAGTGAAATAAAATGTTATTTGCTTTGATAATAATTTCGCATGCTTCAAATAAATATGTGTTTTATGATTTTTGTTGATTATCATGGTTGAATCTTGTGAATAAATGCATCTATGTTTTGGTTATGTCACTCGCTTGCTTGATTTGGTTGATTTGTTAAAATAAATTGATGATTGGCCATTAAACTTGCAAATATTCAAACCTATGTTGTTAATTGTGAAATTTGTGACTTGAGAAAAATGAATTTGGGTTTTGGTTCATTTATGATCCACAAATGATCTTGGGTTATGCTAAGTTGGCAAGAGATAGGTTACTTTAACCTTGATGCCTATGCTTGTAAGCATTTAAAAATTCAATTCCCATTTGATGTGCTTGTGAAATGTGAGCAAAAAGGGGTCTATAAACAATTGAATTTGCGCACATGATTGGTCTCCAATGACCTTGATGCATCCTCAAGTTTAATCATGCTTTCTTTGCTCTTTGAGTTTATTGTAAATTGTTGTTTGAAGCTTGTGAAGTTTCGGCAAAGGATAGGTTCACTTAACCTTGATGCACATGCATTTTGCATATTCATGCATTCTTACCTATTCTTGCATCCTTGCCTATTCATGCATTCTTGAATTGAAGCTTGGTACTCCATGCTTGATATACTTGTTTATGTGCTTGTGGTGCATTAAAATGTTGAATTGGTGTTCACAATTTGCTTGTTTTGATTTCCACCAATTGTTACTCGTTAGTAACTCTCCAAAACTTCAAAACCATGTTGCATACAAAGAACAACTTGTTACTCGTTAGTAACGTTCCAACTTCAAAACATTTTTTTGCATTTACATAATCATTGATAAACAACTTCACTTCTTCTCAAAACAATTTCAAACTATTTTTCACAAATCAAACTTTGTTGAGGATAATGCGAAGCCTTTGCTTGCACGATTGTCAACAATGGGGTGCTAGTGGTGATCACTTGGAGTCTTTGCTCAATTGATTATCATGAACACTCATTTTTCAAAAGAACTCTCATTTCACAAATTAAAAACTTTGTTGAGGATAATGCGAAGCCTTTGCTTGCACGATCGTCAATAATGGGATGCTAGTGGTGATCACTCGAAACCTTTGTTGTTTGATCACTGTGAACATTCAATTTTCACAATTAAACAACTAAAAAATAAAAACCTTTTCTCGACAACCGAGAACTACGTAAGCTTTGAATTCTCCATCGCACTGGGAGATACGTAGGAGCGGGTCGCATTCCCGTCAAGCACGACAAATAAAAACCATTTTGCTTTTCAAAAAAACAAACCCTTTTCCGAAACAAGGCAATTTCTAAAAACAAAACAATTTTCGAAAACAAGAACTACGTTGCTTTGATTCCCTCCCCGGGATACGTAGGCACGGTGCCCTCCCGTCAAGCGCAAAAGATTAAATTTTCCTTAAGTTTTTCCATAAAGTAAGGAGAGATTAAGAGAGATAAAAACAAAGCATTTCTTAAATCAACCTTTTAAATCACACGTCAAATCGAGGTTCCCTTTCAGTAGAAAGGATGTGTGGGGTGCTCGTACCTTCCCCATGCATAACCGACCCCCGAACTCAAATCTCGTGGTTCCAAGGACCATTGTCTTTCAAGAAAGGTTTTTTTCAATGTTTTACCTCTAAAAAAAATATTGGTGGCGACTCCAATTCATGTTGTGCGAAGAGAAATCCCTCCAAAGGATTTTTCGGGGTGCAACACAAACCTGCAAAAAATATTAGACCTGACAAAATCTGCAACAACTCTAGAATCATTAGTCCTAGTGGGGATAGCTTCTACCCACTTTGAAACATAATCAACAGCAAGTAAAATGTAGAGAAAACCAAATGATATAGGAAAGGGACCCATGAAGTCGATTCCCCATACATCAAATACCTCACAGAAAAGCATAGGTTGCTGAGGCATTTCACTCTTACGAGTGATGGCTGTATCTGCTATCTGGCACTCTTTACAAGTGCGGTAAGTCTCATAAGCATCCTTAAAAACAGTGGGCCAATAGAAACCTGAGTCTAGGATTTTTCTTGTAGTCCTTTGAGGACCAAAGTGTCCCCCTACTTGAGAAGCATGAGAAAGATGCAAAATAGATTCAATCTCATAGTCGGGGACACATCTCCTAATTACCTGATCACTACCAAACTTCCAAAGATATGGATCATCCCAAACATAATATTTGGCATCACTCTTGAGTTTGTGAATTTGTGTCCTGGATGCACCTGTAGGAAAAACACCAGCAACAAGATAATTAACAATATCAGCAAACCAAGGAGTAACTCCATGCATAAGAAAAAGCTGCTCATCAGGAAAGTCATCCTGAATGGGAAAAGGATCTTCATCCCTCTCTATCCTGCTCAAGTGATCAGCCACCAAGTTCTCAGCTCCACTTTTATCTTTAATCTCCACATTAAACTCTTGGAGTAACAACATCCACCGAATCAATCTCGGTTTTGCTTCTGGCTTCTTCAACAAGTACTTTAAAGCTGCATGGTCAGTAAAAACAACAACCTTGGAACCTAGCAAATATGATCTGAATTTATCAAGAGCAAAACAATAGCTAGAAGTTCCTTTTCAGTGGTGGTGTAATTAGACTGTGCAGAATCTAAAGTCCTAGAAGCATAGTAAATAACATGGGCAGCCTTGTCAACTCTTTGTGCAAGGACCGCCCCAACAGCATAGTTAGAAGCATCACACATAATCTCAAAAGGAAGGGTCCAGTCAGGGGGCTGGATGATGGGAGCTGAGGTCAATGCTTTCTTCAAGAAGTCAAATGCTTTTTTGCAATTGTCATTGAAGTTGAAAGTGACGTCATTCTTCAACAAGTTGGACAGCGGAAGAGCTATCTTGCTGAAATCCTTAATGAAACGCCTGTAAAAACCTGCATGACCAAGAAAAGAACGAATCTCGCGAATGCAAGATGGGTAAGGCAATGTAGAAATCACATCAATCTTAGCAGGGTCTACAGAAATTCCTTTTTCAGAGATTATGTGACCTAAAACAATTCCCTGTTCAACCATAAAATGGCATTTTTCATAATTTAAAACAAGGTCAGTTTCGATGCATCTCTCTAAAACCATATTTAAACTGCTCAAACATGCATCAAATGAAGAACCATAAACAGTGAAATCATCCATAAACACTTCCATGCAATTTTCAATAAAATCAGCAAAAATGCTAATCATGCATCACTGGAAAGTGCCAGGAGCATTGCAAAGACCAAAAGGCATCCTCCTGTAAGCAAATGTACCGAATGGGCACGTAAAAGTAGTCTTTTCTTGATCTTCAGGTGCAATATGAATTTGAAAGTAACCTGAAAAGCCATCAAGAAAACAATAATGTGATTTACCAGCAAGCCGTTCAAGCATTTGGTCAATGAACGGTAAAGGAAAGTGATCCTTTCTAGTAGCCTGGTTCAATCTCCGGTAATCAATACAAACTCTCCAGCTATTCTGAACTCTAGTGGGGACAAGTTCATTCTTTTCATTTTTTACCACCGTGAGTCCAGATTTCTTAGGTACAACCTGCACTGGGCTTACCCATTTACTGTCAGAGATAGGGTAAATGATACCTGCTTGCAAGAGTTTGGTTACCTCTTTCTTCACAACATCGAGGATCAACGGATTAAGCCTCCTTTGGGGCTGCCTTACTGTTTTAGCACCATCTTCAAGTAAAATCCTGTGCATACACATTGAGGGACTAATACCTGGGATGTCAGCCAATGTCCACCCAATCGCCTTTTTATGCTTCCTCAAAACCTGCAAAAGCTTACTTTCTTGATCGAAATCAAGGTTAGAAGATATTATAACCGGGAGTTTTTCATTACTCTCTAAATAAGCATATTTCGGATTTGCAGGGAGTTGTTTCAGCTCCAGGGAAGGTGGTTGCTCAATGGATGGAGTGCTTGGGGCAGCCGGGGTGTCGAGAGCTTCAACTGCATAAACAGCTTCATCGACAACTTCACCTGTAGAAAAAATGTTACCCTGCAAGGCAGCATCAATCTCAGCACATACAACACAAAGGTTAGTGTCAGTACAATCATCACATGAGTAAACATCATCAAAACCAGATAAAGATGGAAAATCAAGTGAAAACAATTCAGAACAAGTGTCATCAACCAACTCAGAGATCAATTCAACATGAAAAACGGAATGCTCTTCCAAGGGATATTTCATAGCATCGAAAATGTTAAATTTCGCGACAATGTCACCAAATTCCATGGACATGGTTCCATCATCAACATCAATTTTTGTTTTCGCCGTTTTCATGAACGGTCTGCCTAAAATGATGGGAGCCCTGCTTGACTTAGTTTCTCCTTCCATGTCCAGAATATAAAAATCTGCGGGAAAAATTAAGTCATTAACTTGAACAAGGACATCTTCCACTACTCCGGTGGGGCGGGCATTGCTTCTGTTCGCCAGCTGAATGATTAAACCTGTATGCTGCAAAGGACCAAGATTAAGGTTATTATAAACAGAAGTAGGCATAACATTAATGCCCGCCCCTAAATCAAGCATGCAATTCTCGAATTTACTATCCCCGATGGTACAAGGAATAGTAAAAGTTCCTGGATCCTTGCACTTTTGTGGCATGACCTGAGTGAGAGCTGAAACATTTTGCTCGCCTGTAGCTTTTTCAGATGAAGGCTTAGGCTGAATGAAAGCAGAAACATTTCTTCCCAAGTTGACTCTCTCATTTCCCTTCAACCTCCTTTTGTGTGTACACAAATCTTTCAGGAACTTTGCGTACTTCGGAACCTGCTTAATCACATCAAGAAGTGGAATGTTTACCGCAACCTTTTTGAATACATCCAAAATCTCTCTTTCTTTGTCTCCCTCATCAGTCCTTTTATTTTTCAGTACTCTATGTGGGAAAGGGACTGGTGGTACATACTCCTTCTGTTTATCTTTTTCAGTTTCTACCACAACAGAAGAGGGTTCAGGTGAAGAAGGTGTTACCTCAAGATTTTTTTTATTTTTGTCTAGGGCTGGTTCTACAACTTTTCCGGATCTCAAGGAAATTGCACTCACATTAGGGCCTTTTGGATTCACAACTGTTTGGACAGGAAGTTGGTTCGATCCTCGGGCTTGCTGCATGGCATTCATTGAAGTGGCAAGCTGTCCAATCTGTGTCTGCAGGGTCTGAATGCTAGAATCAGTTCTTTGTTGGAACTGGAGATTGTTGACAGCCATTTGCTTGACAAGATCCTCTAATGAAGGTCCGGAAGGTGCAGGGGTGGTCACTTGGGGAGGGTTTTGTTGTTGGCTGGACTGTTGATTCCCATATCGAAGGTTTGGATGGTTCCTCCAATTGGGATGGTATTTGTTAATGGACAGGTCAGGAATGTTGTACCTATTCTGATTGTTGCCTTGATTGTAAAGGTTTGCTGCATAAGCTTGAGGCAACTCAGTGATCGACTTATCTTGCAAAATAGGATATGTATCGGTCGGGTGTTCAGGAGAAGTACAAATACCACACAAGTTTGCTGCTTGAGTCTTACCTACTGCCAGCCGTTTCACTAAAGAAGTAAGCTCGTCAATTCTTGTTTCTAAAGCTTTGTTGGAAGAAACTCGAATCTCGTTCACACCTTTGGTTTGGACAGAATTGTTTCTAGTGGTGAACTGTTGGGAGTTGAGAGACATGTTTTCAATCAAGGCTTTAGCAGCAGTTGGAGTTTTATCAACAAGTGCTCCACCGCTAGCAGCATCAAGAATGTTTCTATCCATCGGTAACAATCCCTCATAGAAGTACTGGATAAGTAACTGCTCGGTGATCTGGTGTTGGGGACAACTGGACACTAACTGCTTGAATCTCTCCCAGTACTCAGCTAATGACTCATCGTCCTGTCTAATGCCACATATCTGTTTTCTGATTGATGCAGCTCTGGAGGCAGGAAAGTATCTTTCTAAGAACACTCTTTTCAGAGCATTCCAGCTTGTGATAGAATTCGGTTCAAGGTAATATATCCAATCTTTTGCCGCACCTTGCAATGAGAATGGAAAGGCTCTGAGCTTGATGTGATCTTCAGTGATTCCTTCAGGCCTCAATGGTGTAGAACACACAACCTGGAATTCTTTCAAATGCTTATGCGGATCCTCACCTGTAAGACCATTAAACTTTGGCAACAATTGTATTAAACCAGATTTTAATTCAAAGAGTGCATCAGCTTCAGGATAATCAATACATAAACCATTATAGTTCACATCAGGGGAAGCAAGCTGCCTTAAAGTTCTTTGGTCAGCCATATCAAAAACAAATTCAGAATCGGAATCAAACAAGTTATGAAAATAATCCGAATCAGAATCAGACTCAATTGTGGGTGGTGAGCTATTGCTAGCCTGGACTGCTCTACGACGTGTATGCAAAGTTCTTTCTACCTCAGGATCGAAATCAAAAAAATCAGAACAAGAAGACCTAGTAGCCAGGACTAATGCACAGCAAAGCAGCAACAATCGTGAAAATGCCAACAGTGTCCCTATAAGGCAGAAACAAACACCATGAAGGAAATCGTTTAAAAAAAATTTCAGAAAAAAAAAAGAAAAACAAATTTTGGTCTAATTAGATGAAATAAGAATTTTAGAATTTTTTTTTGGATTTTTCCGACTCTATGAAAACAGTAAATAATTCATAAAAAATAGAAAAAAGAGGAATTTGGCGATTTGAAATCGAAGACCCGTAACTCTTCCAGAGTAGGGGACAAATGAGCCTGGAATTTTTCTGCTACAGATGCCCGGAACAGATTTCTAATCGGATGCAATTTTCCCAAAAAACTAATTTTTTTTTTGACTCTAAAACGCGAATTGGCTAAAACCGTGACGAAACTAGGGCCTAGACGCGAGAACACTAAACCTAAGATTCTAAAATTAGTTAATAACGACAAGAGTCCCCGGCAACGGCGCCAATTTGATCCGCTGTCGCGCACGGATCAAAAACGAGTATTTTGAAAATATAGTATACGGTAACGACAACTCGAATATCGTTCTCAAGGATTCTTGTATAATAATTAACCAACTGAAATCGAATTAGGGGGTGTTTGGTTTAAGGTTCGAATTAACAAATAGAGTAATTAAGTGATTATCAAATAAGTTTAAAAATCAATTTACTGATTCGGTTCCTGCCTATATCATCGATTGTCGTAATTCCAACCGCAAATTATCTACTCCTATTCGACTATAATATCAACTGACAAACGCAATTGATAGTATAAGTTGTATGTTCCTATTATCCGAATTAAGCAAACGGGATTAAGTTTCATGAATTACGCAAACATGAATTAAACGAACACGATAACGAATTAAGCAAACGATAACGTGACTATAGTTAGGATCATACAATCAATCGAATTAAACCAATATAACCTATGTAAATCAAATTAAGCAACAAGAGACATAGATTTATATTGAAAGGAGTAGAGAACCTGAATTATAATTACTAAAATCTCAAGGTGTCGGAACCTGAATACAGCAAATTGTCTGGATCGGTTAGTTCTCCATGAGAATTCGTACAAAAGCTTCCAAAATATTTCGTGAATAGTAAACTCCATCCCTGAACAGTAAACGGCTGCCTAGGTATAATGGAAAACAAGGAATTCGGATCATAACCCAACTGGGTCAAAAAAATAAAAAACCCGGCCCAAAATCGACCAAAACTTAAAAATATCTAATGCTGCAACTTCAACGAATTATTCAAGCTTTCTACAGTCAGAATCATCTTCTGGCTTCAACATGAAAGTTGTAGCTCTTTCTCTTAGCTTTTCAACGCATATTAGAACGCGTCGATCCGATACTCGTAGCTCCAGTTGTGAATTTTTCCGTGAAAGCTGCTAAAGCTGAAAATAAAATACGGAAATCAAATTAAACCAAAAATAAACTAAATTAGAAAAAACATTATAAAACATAAAAATAAACAAAGCAAAACATAGAAATGCTTATGTACAAACATGGAAGAATGTGCATCAAAATGCACTGATCAGGCACCAAAGGGACGGCTACCACCACCGGAATCGTGACGACCACCGCGTACGGTGGCCAGAAGGAGGTTCGTGATTCCGTTTATTTTTGTGGTTATGAACGCTGTTTGATTTTTGTTTACATTCTCTTCTACTCCTAATTCTCTTTTAATTCTGATTTCTCTTCCTAATCTATCCCTATTAATACCTTAATTTAATTTCTCCTAACCACTAACTTTTGATTCAAAACAAAACTAAAGATTCTGTTTATAGGTAATTTACATGAGGTTCAGTTCTGTCTCTAGGGCCTATACGTTATCAACAACAACATAAACTGAATATGTTCTAATCTTTTATTGGCTTATTAGTATTATTATTACTATTATTATATACAACAACAGTACCTAAAAACCACTAAGATATGAGTTTGAACATACGATGAAAAGATTAGGGGAACCAACCTGGCTTCCTGAACGAAAATTGATTGGTTGTTGTTGTGAATCGTTTACTGCTACTGCTCTTTACTACTGCTACTGTGAACTGAACCTCGATTATTGCCTCTTCCCCTTTGTTCTTTTTTTTCAGAATTAGTGTCTTTGGTTGATTAGGGTTCCGCTATTGAACCACTAATCGTTTTCTATTTTCTGAATTTTCTCCCCCCTTTCTTGTCTGAATCGGCTCTTCTTATATAGAGATTTTTTAGGTTTAGGTAATTAAATTTTCTGATTCTAATCCGATTTCCTTTCCTTTTCAGTTATTGGACTTGCTTGGTGAGCAAGAATAAGCCTAGAGAAGCCCAGAGAAGCAGCTACTGCCTATTTTCTATTTTTTGTCATTTTTGTAATTTGTTTTTGGTTTATTTTGCCAACATTATATTGGACTTTGGACTACTAGAAAAAATGCAATTAATCTGATTCTAATTTTTGGTGATTTTGTAAATCATTTTTTGGATTTTTGATTAAAATAAAAATAAAAGCAAAAGCGAAATGGGCCAAACCAAATAAAAGTTATAACTAGGCCCAATTAGAGAAATAGGCACCAATTGCACAAACGTTCAAAAATAGGCCCAAAAGAGATGAATCCAGCTTAGGCACAATTAAATAAAAAGCGTTTTGGCTCGATTGATTAACTTATCAAAAATCCACCTAATCGAATTAGGCAACTTCGAGTGAGTTAGGAAATGATCTCAACACTAAAGCTAAAAATAGAACGGACAAAATTTGGGTATGACAGCTGCCCCTCTTTATTTATATTCCGTAGAAAAGATGAAAGACTTCCAAAATTTCATAGTAGGAATAGAAATAAAAATAAAACAAATACTGATTTTGTCTGGTTAGAGGGGATAATGATTTACACTTGGCGTGTTGACAGAAAAATAAAGAAGGAGCACTGGGGCTCTGAAGTGTTTGATGGTTTATGTAAGGAAGGATAATTGAGCCCAATGATGTGTTTGAGGGTTTACTGAGACAAGGATCTCTTATTGTAAGATGTATCAGCTCACAATTTCTACTTCTTTTTTCTTGTATTAGGATTTTTTCAATCTTCTTTTTTTTTGAATTTTCTTTCTTTTTTTTGTGATTTTTCTCTCTTTTTTTTTGAGCTGAGTGAGCTGATAAAAGTGATACACCATTTTTAGATGTGGAATTGATCCTTGTCTAAGGTGATAGAGAGTTTTTTTTGGCTTTTCGGTTCAAAGTGGGTAGGAAAGGACTTTTTGATATAGAAATATGGTCCAAACTTCATTTCAAATCAAGACTGTTTATTTTCTCAAAATTTAACTCAAGGACAAAAATTTATTTATTTTATATATTTGCTCTTCTTCTTTATTTCTTTTTATATGCCCTAATTTTTGCTTAGGCTGCTCTCGCAAGTTTTCAACCTAACAGGCTTTTTGATTTTTTTGTAAAGGACTTGCACCAAGAGAAAACGATACTGACAAGATGTCTAGTGATCACAAATTTGCCTCAGCGTGGGGACCTAAAGTGTCAGTTAATGAAAACCGAATAGTCAACCAGGGACTGGTGTGGGGAGTATGTACTTTATGGGCGGTCAGGGTGGGATTAGACATGTATGGTGGATGATGATAAGATGCAAAGGTGAGGACACTAATTGACTCAAACAAGAGTAACTGCACATGCCATGCAAGTTCACTATAAGCATGCTTCATAGAGAGTTAACATTAGTTAGAACATGATAGAAAATTTTTGATGGACCATTTCGGTCATTTAACATGGGATGGATGAGATGCAACAATTTGTCGAAGAAAATATGAACGAGCTGCTAATAGTTATAATTTGGAAAACTGAACACCTTGAAATACCTTGAGTTTGTAATTAAGTAAGGCTAAACTTTTCCAAAGAAGAATAATTATTTTGCAAAAACGTCTCATCTCTCATCACAGTTTTTTTTCTAAAATTATGCTCATGGTTTTTTTTATTTATTTAAAATGTAATATATGAATGAACAAATTATATTGTATAGGCACGATGAAAATGCAAATGCATGGAGGAATGATCACTTAAAAAGACTAACTATTCTAAATGATTTTTTTGTTTTTTTAGAGGCAATGCAATATGCAAAATACTAACTAAAATATATATTTTGGATGATGGATGATGTAACAATGATGACACTATTTTTGTTTATATATTTATTATTTCTAAATTATGCTAGTCAATGATGTATAAATGAAACATGTTTTTTTTTTGTTTTTTTTTTAGTTAGGATGACTACATGAGTGAAATGATGCGCGAACGCCACTATGTGATGTTGTGATGTTGTAAATGTGTGAAAGAATAATAATGATGTTGTAAATGATGCGATGCTTACACTATTTGATGATGGTATTTGGTGAATGATTATGAATGAATGAGATGCTTATGTTATATGGATAATAATTGCTTTTTATTTATATGCGATGATATGAAAATGCATGGCACTTGCAGTGATTTTTAAATGTGCGGAAAGAATGCATGAAACTTGAAATGATTTTGAATGTTTTTGTTTTTTTGGAGAAGGGAAACCAGATGCATTAGTACATGAATGGATGAGTGTGCTTGAAATGCGAATGTATGGTTTAATTCATCGCGTCGGGGAATTGTAAACCTTTTATTCGAAGAGTAAAGTATGATTTTGGTGGTTGACTTTCAAATGCACGTTTTTTTTATATTGGTATCCAACTCTCTTCTAAAAAAAACTTTTATAATTCCCTAGCGATCATTGAATGCATGCGAAATGAGATTTTTTTTTATGATATGCAAAGAAAAAGGAAAATAAGAATGCATGAGATAAGATTGCAAAAATAAAATGTGATTTGTAGATTTTTTAATGAAAATGGAAGAAACAGAAAAGGGACACAAGGAAATAAAAATCGTGGGGTTAACTAAGATTACCACGCCGATCACTTTTTTCAAGAGGTTTCAGACGATGATAAAAGGACCCATTATGAAAAATAGAGACAGAAGAAACTAAATAACGTAGAAGAAGTTCAACGGGAACCGAAGGCATTTTCTATGCTCTTCGAAACCCCCCTAATTCTTAAACACCTAACAAAACACAACAACGTTGAATTGAATCCAAGGTTATAAAACACGAAAAAAAGGAAAACAAAAAAGGTATTTTGAAGACCAAAAACCTATGACATCAAAAACAAAATCATTAGATCAGAGACATAAAACCATATATAAGAAATGGAGGATAGGAAAAAATGTGAAAGAGAGTGGATTATTCGGTCGCTACACTCATGTTTGATGGGTCAAGCACCCAGACGAGGGCAGGGGTAGGCGTGGTCATTACCAGCCCTTGTGGCCAAATGTGGAAATTCATGTGCCGGATAGGAGACCAAGCATCCAACAATCAGGCCAAGTACGAAGCCTTGATCATGGGGCTTGACATCTTGGCCGGTATGAAGGCCCACTCTTTAGAAATAAGGGGTGACTCGCAACTGGTGATCTAGCAAATCACTGGGAAGTACAAGTGCTACAATACAAAGCTCAAACAAATGAGGGCCTCGGCGCACAACTTGCTAAAGTTGTTTGCTAACGTCGTCATCACCTATGTCCCCAGGAATGAGAACTAGGAAGCAAATGACTTGGCCCAACAAGCCTCGGGTTACAAAGAACGAGTGGTCGAGGTATTGCAGCAAGATGCCGTGATCCCCTCCAAGGAGGAGCCTGCCGATGCCTGGATTGGGGTATTGACGAGGTACCTTCTTAACCCAATGGCTAATACTGACTTCAAGGTCAAACAGAGGGCACTGAAGTATATCTTGATAGGGGACGGCCTATATAAGAGAAGCGCCAATGGGGTATTATTAAAATGCCTTAAGATGAAAGACGCCTATATGGTAATGGCACAAATCCATGCAGGAGTCTGCGGTGCCCACAGGTCTGGCCCCATTATGAAATGGAATATTTACAGACACGGATACTATTGGCCGACGATCACAGCCGATTGTTTCCTGTTTGCCAAAGGATGCCAGGCTTGCTAGCTCCACGGACCAATCCAAACGGTCATAACTTTATCATTGTCGCCACCGATTACTTCACTTAGTGGGTGGAGGCCATGCCTTTAGGAAACGTTGAATAGGTCGCAGTGATCAGATTCATAGAAAACCAGATCATATTCAGGTTCGGTATCCCCGAGACCATCACGGCCGATCAAGGTACAATGTTCACCTGGGAACGGGTGATGGCCTTTGTCCAAGAGTACGGCATCAAAATGAGACATTTGTCCCCTTACTATGCTCAAGCCAACAGACAAGCAGAGGCTACCAACAAGATCATCATCAAGCTCATCAAAAAGAACATAGAGCATAAGCCTCGGCGGTGGCACGAAATCCTAAACGAGGTCTTTTGGGCTATGAGAAATTCTAAGTCCACGGCCATCGGGGTAACCCCCTATCGTTTGGTCTATGGGCAGGATGTCGTGCTACCACTGGAAATCAATGTAGCATTGTTGAGAGTAGCTCGGCAGCACTCCCTTAGTATGGATGAGTACCAACAAGCCATGTTGATGGAGTTGGACTCGGTGGATGATGACAGGCTGCCCTCAGCAAGATAGAAATGAATAAAGCTAAAGTGGCCCGAGCCTACAACAAGCATGTCAAGCCAAAGAGGTTTGTCGAAGGTGACCTCGTATGGAAGGCCATTTTGCCACTCGGGAGGAAAGACCCCCAGTTGGGCAAGTGGTCCCCAAATTAGGACGGGCCCTACATCGTTAGGGAAGTATACCACGGTGGGGCATACCGTCTAATAACTCTAGACGGAGAAGAATTTGAAACAAAGATCAATGGCAAATATCTTAAAGCATATTATCCTACTCTATGGGAAATTATGCGAAGAATAGGAAAGTGGATTTAAAACAAAAGAAACATTGTCCAAGTGGCACGCCACACACCGGCGTCCTAGTGGAGAAATGGAAGCAATCCTAAAAAAACTTTTAATTCCCCGTTACAGGGTCACCTCTCCTAATAGACACACACACCCGCTAAGTCATTATTGCCAATTGCTCAGCTCGCCAGAAGAAAGTTGTTAAGATCCTCCCCAGGCCTGCCAACGGACCACTAAGACCCGGTGTCCATGGACAAACCTTGAAATACAACATGAAAGTCAAGGCCGGTAAAGGACTTTCTCTTGAAAAGCTGAAGGCATCATCGGTTCTAGATACCCCTCTTGGGAACGCGAAGACGCTTCGAACCAATCGTAGTGCTCGTCGATGGTTTTGGCCCGACCCCTACTCTCTGCAACCGTGATATCCGCGATAAACCAACCCTAGGGTACGGACGAGCCACCAGAGGCCCCAAAGATAGGCGTCAATGCTTCTAAGTTTCGCGGACCCGAGAAGCAGCAACTTGAATGTTTCTTTTTCCCCAGCAATGGCGACCAGAACATCCTGCGAGGTAGCCTCAAAAGAAGAGTTCCTAGGGAACAGTGAGAAACTCAGAGAGCTGTCACCACCGCCGTGGTTATGACCTTCATTCTGGGAATCAGAGGTCGGAGGCATGACAGACGGAAGGAGGGACAACAGCAGATTGACAGAAAGTGGGGTTCATAAGAAGGGAGGTGAAGTGAGTGGGAACGTTTCGAAGAGAGAAAGTGACGGTACGAGGCGATGAGGGATATATATAGCCTGTAACATAGAAACATAACCGGCATGTCCTTGGGAACCGTCATGCAGTCGTTTCTATTCGCGCAAAGCGCCAAGTGTCACACTACAAAAGTAACGTCTCTTCTAACCGTCACCTCAAGTCATATCAAGGGGTATTTGTACCGTCAGCCACGTCCTCAAGGACATACGACAGCACAAAAAGGGGAGCAATTGTTAACACCCAAAAATAATTAGGTCGTAGGCCGAGGGCTAAGAGGGAAGAAAAGAGTAGTGGTGTGAAGGCAAGCCATACGACAAGTTTCAAAATGGGTATTTGCCAAACAGAGTGAAGTCAAGAGATGCCCTCGGGGCACATTAAACGACAGAAAATTCCCCGAGGGAGGATTACGCTCGAGGGCCAGTGGGCTAAGCCGAGGGAAAGTGATAGCCCCAGTCTATAGAGTGCCAAAGTCCAGGTGGCTCGGGTGCCTAAGCTGTTACCTAAAGGGGCTAGAGCGACCGAGCCACCCAGCGACTGAGGCAAGGTGGGCGTTGCTTGGAAGGCAAGGAAGACGTGGCACGAAGACAGAATGTAGGAGCGGTTGAAGTTCAAGAGGGAGAGCGAGGCCGGAAAACGCAGAGCGACGAGCAATCGCCCCACCACCCGTGCCAGTGGGATCGTGGGTGGTTACCCCGCCTCTTTGAGGGCCTAGAAAGCAATGAGAGCTGTTGATCTTAGATCAATCAAACGACAGGCAAATGTTGGCAAGCATAGTGGCTGACGAGGGCTTGTGTATATATATATATATATATATATAGCAATAGAGTAATTGTACAGAGACACATCCAATTAATCAAACT
Organism: Astragalus glycyphyllos; assembly: GCA_963573325.1. Lineage (NCBI taxonomy): Eukaryota > Viridiplantae > Streptophyta > Magnoliopsida > Fabales > Fabaceae > Astragalus > Astragalus glycyphyllos. The sequence goes on along the minus strand of OY754308.1, from coordinate 6,235,350 downwards.
CTACGTTTATTTCAATTTATCTTTTCTTTACAGCATTTTTTATCCTTTACTTTACTTTATGCATTAGCCAGTAGTATAATCCAACACTCGCGTCCCCATCTCACCTTGCCTGACCCTTTCTAGAGGAGTCAGGAAACCCACAGTCGAGGAGAAGAGTTCCCTCCTTGACGCAATTGCTTGAAGAAACGAGGAATCAAAATACTGTCCAAACCTCGGACTCCCTTGACGATTTTTGTAGTTGTATTGGTTGGGTCATGCTCAGTTTGAATCAAAATCATACAACCTTGACAAAAAAACCTTATTATTTCTATTATTTGTGCCCCATTCAACTGATACAGCCCCTACACATTTACTCACACCCCTTTGATTTACAGATGCACCCCTTTGCGAGAAAATTTTATTTCTTCCTCTTCTTTCTCATGTGTCCCGCTACCCCTTTTTATCAGCATCTCTCTTTTCACACTATAGTCTCATTTTCCTTTCCTAATACCACCACCATGAGTTGTCGTGCAATTATGGCCACAACAAGCCAATACCTTATATCCCTTGCCAAATTTAGACCCAAGCAAGCCTTTTTATGTTCGAGAGCAAACTTTAGACAGCCTTTCAAGCATTGTTTCCAATACCTCCACTCTTTCATCTTCCTCCCTTGAGTCCTCGCCTTATTCATGAGGGCACTCGCGATCGTAACATATCCAACTTCCCTGCCAATCAATTTTTGTCAGACTAATATATCTCCAAACACGATCTCTCTCTTTCTTCCATGAAACTTGGCAGTTCCACTATCCTTAGTTACGAACGCGCTTTTTAGGCAGTAGGAGACTTCTCTTGGCCGTGTGACCTCTTCCGATTTGGATTTTTACTCCCACGTCATAATCAAGACATGCTTTAACCATGAACTTAGAATCAACCTTCCAATATCGCATCCCAAGGGGCTATACCCGCTGGTACACAAAAACCTTACCTTGTCTGTTGCGACCAAGTTATTCACCTTTCGATGTTTCAGTTGTTTCACCCCAGAATACAGTTGTTTCACCTCTCCACTAAAGTGTTGTGACCAAGGACGTGAGAATAACCTTGTTGAGAAACACTCATTGACATCTCCTTTCAAATCTCCTCGCAGACTTCCTTTTGCATCTCCTCCAATTCTATTGCCTCGTGGCATGAAGGTCCTCTGTAGAGATATATCGTAAGGTGGGCGTGAATATCCTTCATTGTATTTATTTATGCCCGCACCGAAAATACCAGTGCAGACACGACTAGGATGCTCTTCTTTTTCAATGGTAGTAGTCAAGCTATCCTAACAGTCATGTGAAACAAAAGTCTCTTGTGAGCTTTGTTCAACTAATCCCTTTTTTTGGTTTAGCTTAGATGAAATGGCAAATAAACACCACACACACACACACACACTACCATTGCTCACACCCAAGTTCGAACCCAAGAGTCGACGTCCCCATGTCGCTGAAATTACCAAGACAACCAACAGTGACAGACCAAAGTACTCCCTTTAACATAACATGATGCAATAAAAATTAGATGTTACAAAAAAAATACATTGACAAATCTCGTATTGCAATTGTAGAAACCATTAAGGTCATGGCCTCACACATATAATCTTTCGACGACTTTTTCCAGGCCAACAACCATAGTTTTACTGAATAATTAATATATCTAGTCTATATTATTGACCAGATACTTCAATTATTCAACGAATTTAAAAAAGTGTTTATATAAAGGTCCATAAGGAGTAATAAACACGTAGTAATTCTAGGAAGTATTTCTCTTCGGAGTACGATGCCCTCACAACCATGAGCATGCAACCTCTAAAGACATTCTTTGCCATCAACAGTTGTCAATCATGAGCAACCAAACGGACATTTTTATAAACAATCTTTGCTATTATTAAATTCATAGATTTTCTTAAATTATTATAGTCAAAAAAATTCAATTTTTTTGACAAAGTAAAAAAAAAATCATAGATTTACTTTTTTCTTCCTTTGTTTGGTGTCATCTCCCTTGTATATAACAACACTATATTTTGCACACCTACGTAAAAAACACTATGTTTTGCACATACATGTTTAATCTACTCTCTAGAATTCAAAGAAATGCAAAACTAACTAGCATAAAAACCTCTCATATCTTGTAACCGAATAACAAAAGGAAATAGTGTCAAGACAATACACTACAAGAAAAACGGGTTTTTTCGTCGGAAAAAATTCGCCAAAAATACACCAAATTTGCCGGAAAAGTAACGTTTCCGGAGGATTTTTTCCTCCGGTAAAAGGATCGCAAGTAAAGTTTTCCGGCAGAATTTCCACAAGATTTTTCCGGCAAAATTTTTAAAAATATATATATTTTGAAAAATCCGACGGAAATACACACCGACGGATTTTTTGAAAAAGATTTATTATTTTTAAATTATTTTTTTAGTAAAACAAATTTAAAAATCCGGTGGAAATGCACATAACCGACAGATTTTATTTTATTTTTTAAAAAATTAGTTTATTTAATTTCTTTTTTACAATTTTTCAAATTTTAAAATGTAATTTATTAAAAAGTAAGAAAAATGAAAATGAAGTAGAATATGAGGAAAAAATGATACAGAAGAGAATGAGAAGGAACAATGTTTGGGTGGGCCGCTACTTTAAGAGGCATGAAAACTCATGAAATGCATAAATAAAGACGCAGAAACACTAATACAAATTAAAAAAGATAAATATAAATTAAAACTATTTATAGAGAAAATTTAATGACTAAAAATGTAATCTTGATTTCACATAGAGACTCAATTGAAATTGTTTATAAAAAATATACTTTTAAATTTATTTGATTCTAATTTTAATATGATGAAGATATATTTTTCGAAAGATATCAACCATATATTCATAATTTCTAATTCTAATACGAGCGTTGTGTTAATATTAAAAATATTAATAAAATTTATACTCCAACAAAGATAAAAAAAATATCATACATGTGTGTGTATATATATATATATATTGTTATAAATTATCTATATTTGGGTAAAATAAATATTATTAATGCGTAAAAAACATATTTTGCAAATGTATCATATATTTCAAAATTATAAATTCAATAACAATAACAACTGTTTGCTTAGCGGTAATGGGCTGATAATGTACATTTTGTTGGCAAGTATACAAATAAGCATAGCCCCCAGTTTTCAGCAACAAAATATAAGAGGATAAAAATTAAAAAATGACACAAGCAAAGAGTTTAACACAGAATCTAACAGTGAATGGAGGGATTTACAACCACTAAGCAAAGCTTCATGATATTAATACTTGCGCAGACTATTAATATATTTAGTAATTAGTAACTGCTTTTTAAACAGAGGTATTTTAGTAATTTACATGATGTTTGTTGGACCGGCCATGGCCCTCCCCAGCCCCTATGAAGATCCGCCAGTGAGAAGGAATAAAGAAATAGGAATGAAGAAGTAAGAAGGATTAAGAATGAAGGAGAGTATGAGAGTATAGGAAAGAATGAGAATAAGGAAGTAAAAAGGAATAAAAATAAAGGAGTGAGAATGAATGAAAAGGAAGAAGAAAGGGGAAATATAGAAGAGAGATATGTAATGAAATTTATGGAGGAGATTGGAGAGTATGAGAAAGAAGAAGCAAGATAAGATAGAGAAAATGTAGAAGAGAATGATAAGGAAATAAAGAGTGAAATGAGAAAATGAGAAGAGTGTACGAGAAAATTTTATTTATAGGCATTTTCGGACAGTTCCGGCGGATTTTTTTCTCTTCGAATTTTTCCGGCGGATTTATTTTGAAAAGAAAAATTATTTTTTTAAAAAAATCCGCTGGTAATTCAAAAAATCTGCCGGAAATGTTATCGGCGCCATTAACATATCCGGCGAATTTTTTGAATTACCGGCGGATTTTTTTTAAAAAAAATCTTTCTTTTTGAAAAATCCGTCAGAAACGTAAGGACGAAAAAAAATCAACCGAAAATACTTTTTTCTGACAGAAAAAATTCGTCGAAAAAACACATTTTTCTTGTAGTAATAGGGTTGAGTACTCTATAATGTTGAAACATGGATAAGAACATTCATCAAAATACTTTTTATTTTTGCATACAAACGGCAAGACATCAAATGCAACATATGTTATATATATTAACACACATATTAGCGGACCCCCTGCGAGCTCTGCTCTGCTAGGCTTTTCCCCCATGAGCTGCAATCGGTCCTTCCCCTCCCTTTGTGGAGGTTGTTTCCCCTCCATCTGTGGAGGTCCCCCCTTGCCTCCATTGCCATTCCCCAACCTCCTTCATCACCCTTCATCATTCAAGCCAGTCGTTATCCCTCAACCCCAACCATCATTCTCTTACTTCCCTCCCTTATCAACCCATACACTGATACCACCATCCACCACCACCCCACCCCTCCCTCACCTTCGATCCATTGAGACTCGCTCTCCTCGAAACTACCGCCACTGATTTCGTTGGTCTGTTACCCTCTCCAACGACACCTACCACCGTGGAGATCATGTACCTCCACGGAATCTCGCTCAGCACCACTCATCTTTTGTCTCTGGAAGTTCGACCACCGCCGGAACCTCCGCCTCCGCCTTTCCCCCTCACTGAAGCAAAGCCTCATACTGATTTGGACCTTCCACAACCAGCGCCAAATCCACCATGGAAGTTCCTTCACCCCCGCGCTTCACCGTTCCTGCTTTCATGCTTCTGAGTACTGTTTTGTGTCTGTGTACTGTCTATGTTCTTTCGCTTCTAGTTTTTGTTTGTAGTAAGTTTGCATCTAAAGTGTTTGTGGAAAAGCCTATGTATCTTTGGGTTTTATGGCCTTTTTTGATATGGTAACATTTTAGTGGGGCAGTTCACATATGATGAGTTTGGCTAACATCAAGACCAGTTATAGTCGAAATGAGCTTGTAGAAGTCAAAAAAAAATGATCGTTAATTGGATTGGTCTAAAGACTAAAGGTCCTCTTACCATTGTTTCTGTGTGGATGAATCTTGTTTGGATGTTTGGTTTCTGCTATAGACTTAGACTCAAATAGTTAATTTATAGATGAAACGAGATGTAGGAATGGAATTGTTTTTGTTCGGTACCTGGACGTCGGGTCCGGGGTACAAGTTGTCGTGCTTCCTGAACCTTGAAGATTGACTTCGGATGGATGAATATCGGCCTCGGATGGTCAGAGGTAGGCCGCTCCCGCACGTCAGGTGTGGGGTACCTGCAAGCACTCCGATGCCTAAGTCAGCAAGGGAAGTGGAGAGGTAAGTATTAAATGAGTACGTACTTGGAAACGGAGAGGCGCTTCTTTATTTATAGACAAAGATGTCGTTTCAGAGGCGTCGAATGCGGGCATATCGATCGCAGCCGTTGATTGGTCCATGTGAGATTTGTGGGCGCTTATTGGGTCGTCCTCGTCATGAACTTGGGCCAGCCCGAGTTTCGCGCCATTCTGGGCCCATCCCGGAACAGTGGCCCCAAGTCTAGGTCGAGCGGCTAGGGTTGATCCCGGCTTGAAGAGTTACTTTGTCGATTCGCTCTCCTGACTTGGGTGTGTAGACGTGAAACCCTTGGTTTCCATCGTTCGTGACCGTGGTATAGGGACGTGGAGATGAGCTCGGACAGCCGTGGTCCTTCCTGCAAAAGTTTGACAGAGCATTCAAGCTCGGAATCAAGTAAATCTTGACTGAGCATTTAAGCTCGGAGTCAATTGGGTCTTGACTAAGCATTTAAGCTCGGAGTCAAGAAGGTTCGAAGCCGCTGTGGACTTCTTCCTCGGCCCCGAACTGAACGTCGAAGCTTGGAGTTCGGGAGAAGGCAAGTGCTCAAGGAGCAGGGGGCGAAGTCGCTTAGAACTTCTTCCTCTGGTCTCTGTCTCAACATTCAACCCAAGCCAGAGAGGAGGCTGGCTCGCAAGGAGCGGTGTCGGGGTCGCTATGGACCGTTGCGCGCTCCATGACTGAGCATTTAAGCTCGGAGTCGAGGAGGACGCTCGTGTCGCCTTTTGACGGCCTCGCCTCATACCGTCGTCCGCCGAGTGGCCAGCTTGGGTCGGACTCGGGTGAGAGTGGTGCTGTATTGTCTTGGGAACTAGTGTCCCTGTGAGTCCTGCAAGTTAGGCGACAAGAATGAGAGTGAAAATGATTTTATTTAGGGACGCGGATGGTCCGATTTGGTTACATTTGGTTACATTCAATCAGCTGTAGTACACCCTAAGTTTTGCTGCGTTCCAGGTCCGGGGTATCGGCTCCTTGGAGAGGGTCTCCAAGTGGTAGGCTCCCTTTCCTGTCTTTGCTGCGACTCGGTAAAGCCCTTCCCAATTGGGTGCGAGTTTCCCTTCACGAGCATTTTTGTTGCCCACGTCGGCGCGCCTGAGGACGAGGTCCCCGACATTGAAATCCCGGGTGATGACCTTCTGGTTGTATCATTTGGCAATCCGGGCTTTAACGACGGCTTCAGCTAGCTGTGCCTTGTTTCGAACTTCTTGTACGAGGTCGAGCTCTTCTCTCGTGGCTTTGTCATTTGCTTCCTTGCTGAGAGGGTGCAGGGTCCTCCAAGTAGATTCCCCGACCTCTACTAGGATGACGACATCGGTACCATATGTCAACCTGAAAGGTGTCTCGTTGGTTGTGGAATGCGGTGTTGTCCGATACGCCCAAAGGACGTATGGCAATTCATCGGGCCACGCCCCCTTTGCCACTTTCAGCCTTTTCTTCAATCCTTTGAGCAGGACCTTGTTCGCCGACTCGACCTGTCCGTTGGTTTGGGGGTGCTCAACAGAAGTGAAGTGTTGCTTGATGTTCAGGTCCGTCATCAACTTTCGGAACCCCTTATCGGCGAACTGGGTCCTGTTGTCAGTGAGTACAACGGCGGGAATTTCGAATCTGGTCAGGATGTTCTTTTTCACAAACTTGATGCAGTTTTGAGCAGTTATTTGGGCGAGTGGTTCCGCCTCGATCCATTTTGTGAGGTAGTCTACGGCGACGATGAGGTACTTGACCCCGCCTCGGGCAGGCAAGAAGGGACCGAGGAGGTCAATTCCCCACTGACTGAACGGCCAGGATGCCGACAAGGAAGAGGGCTCGGCCGGAGGAGCGTTATGAACATCGGTGTACCGTTGGCAAGTGTCGCACCTTCTGACTAGATAGGAGGCGTCCCGTGTCATGGTCGGCCCGTAGTAGCCTGTCCTGAGGGCTTTCTTTGTCAGGGCCCGAGCCCCTTGATGCTGTCCGCAGATTCCCTCGTGAATTTCTGTGAGCACGTACTCCGCCTCCTCCCCCTCGACGCATTTCAACAAAGGAGAGGAGAAGCCTCGTCTGAAGAGTTTCCCATCAACTATGGAGTAGGACACTGCCCTTCGCCGGACTGCAGTGGCTTCCTTGGCGTCGGCTGGCTCGATGCTGAGGTCAATGTAATCCTTGATGGGTTGTATCCACTCCTTGCCTTCTGTTATGACATTGACGTCTGATACTGAGGTCGGAGATAGATCAACGCTTGGTCTTGTTAAGTTTTCTTGAATAATGCTCCGTAGGTTGCCTCTTGGTTTCGTGCTAGCCAACTTGGCTAGGACGTCTGCTGGGGCGTTCTCAGCCCAGGGCACGTGTTTTAATTCCACCCGTTCGAATTAAAGGAGCTGTTCTCGTACCCGTGCCAGGTATCGCTGCAGGATGGGGTCATTTGTCACGAAATACTTTTTGACCTGGGAAACTACCAGTAGTGAATCAGTGTTCAGCTCAATGATCTTAGCCCCAAAATCCGAGGCTAGTTTCAATCCGACTATGCATGCTTCATACTCAGCTTGATTGTTTGAGGTTGTGAAAGCGAAATTGAGGGAGACTTCAACCATAAGTCCTTCGGAGTTCTCAAGGATGAGTCCTGCCCCACTACCTATCGAATTCGAGGAACCGTCGACGTGGAGCTTCCACTGTAAAGGGATCGAGTCCGAGGGGGTCGGTGTCATTCAACGACCCACTTGATGATTCTTCCCGCGAGGTCGGGCCGATGCAGAACTTGCCGGATTGGTTGGTCTGTTCTGACAATAATTTGATGCGCCACGAAGTACGGCCTTAGCCTTCTTGTGGCCACGACCAGGGCTAGCGCCACCTTTTCTATTTTTTGATATCTGGACTCGGCCCCCTGTAGTACTTTGCTCACGAAGTACACTGGCCGTTGTCCTTCTTTTGTTTCTCGGATCAAGACCGCGCTGACTGTTTCCTCGGCTACGGTGAGGTATAGGTAAAGTATTTCCCCCTCCACTGACTTCAACGGTATTGGGGGTTCTGAAAGTATTTGTTTGAGCTCGGTGAGAGCATTCTTGCACTCTGGCGTCCATTTAAACTCGACGCCCTTCTTCAGGATCTTGAAGAAGGGGAGGGATCAGTTGGCCGCCCTGGAGATAAACCTGGAGAGGGCGGCAATCATGCCAGTCAGTTTCTGCACTTCTTTCTTGGTGGTTGGGGGACGCATGTCGATCACAGCCCTGCATTTGTCAGGATTGGCCTTAATTCCTCTTTCGGTTAAGCAGAAGCCAAGGATTTTCCCTGCTCTGATGCCGAAGGTACATTTCTCCGGGTTGAACCTGAGGTTGTTTTTCATGGCTTCGGCGAGGCCAGGTACGGGGGGAAAGGGTTTCTGTTCTATATGGGGAATAGGGGATAGAACTAATATGGTTTTGATTATTCACATTTGTCTGTATTTATTTATTATTTACTTTTTATTGTTAATTTGGATGACTGTAATCATTGAGGATGACTGTAGTAATCTAAATGGTTTGTAAATAATTTGGATGACTGTAATTGAAATATTGTGGTGGATGTAGCTAATATGCCAAGTTTAGGGAATGAATCTAGTCAATTTTATGTTGAATGATGTTCTTTGATTTGGATGACCCGTATGTTACCAATAAGGTAAAATTGAGTTGACGGTGAGGTTGATTTAATAGTAAGAACAGAATAGTTATGATGAATTAATGAGCCTATACGACTTGAGCATTGCTCATACTGTAGATAGAAAAGGAAGATTTAGTTATAAAAGTTATAAGACGAGCTAGTGTCTAATGTGCTAATGGATTATAATGAGATGAGAGAATAAATGATACAAATTAATATGGTTTGAGTTCTCGATCGATATCTTAATGTTTGTTAACGTAGCTGAGATTGACTCGGAGTTGTTGAGTCATTAAGTTACATGATGGTAATGCGTTGTCGTTATTGCTGGCTGGTTTTATGTGTATTGTTATCGGAAACTTGTCTCACGAGGGGCAAGTTATCCTTCTTCGATGATTAGCAAGCTGGTTCGTGTTGAAGAATCTTGTCGCAGCATGGGCAAGAACTCGTTGCAGTATGGACGAGTTGTATCATCGTGATCGAGAGTTGTTTAAGGAACCTTGTCGCAGTATGGGCAAGGACTCGCTGCAGTATGGGCGAGTCGTACCTTAGTAATTTAAATTCTAGGAGGAATCTTGTCGCAGTATGGGCAAGGACTCATCGCAGTATGGGCGAGTCGTTCCTCAAAGGATGGTGATAGGTGTTGTTGTCATTGTCGTCGTTGTCGTCGTTGTCGTTGTTGTCGACGTTGTCGTCGTTAGTGAGGGCACTATCGGGCAAGGTATCCCGTTCGGGCAAGGTATCCCGGTCCTCATAGTCCTCTTTTGGGTGTTCATCAGGGCATTATCGGGCAAGGTATCCCGTTCGAGTGTCTCGGTCCTGTTGTTCTTGTAGGGCATTATCGGGCAAGGTATCCCGTTCGGGCAAGGTATCCCGGTCCTCAGAGTCCTCGTGCTGCTGTTCTTCGTAGGGCGTTATCGGGCAAGGTATCTCGGTCCTATTGACGTTGTTCTTTGTAGGGCATTATCGGGCAAGGTATCCCGTTCAGGCAAGGTATCCTGGTCCTATAGTTGTTGTTTCTTTGTAGGGCATTATCGGGCAAGGTATCCCGTTCAGGCAAGGTATCCTGGTCCTATAGCTGTTGTTGTAGGGCATTATCGGGCAAGGTATCCCGTTCAGGCAAGGTATCCTGGTCCTATAGTTGTTGTTGTTGTTGTTGTCGTTGTAGATGATGATTGTAAGGTTGTATCTGGCAATGTATCCTAATCCTGTTGTCGTTGTTGTTGCTGCTTGTAGTTTTAGGACCATACGTGAGGTCGCGATACTAGGATTAGTTGAAGATTATTTAAGGATTGTTTGTGCATGTGCATTATGAAAGTTGTATCCCCTATTGTTGATTGTTCCCTTGTTTTGTGGTAGTCCTTGCTATTTTAGTTTCGGTCTTATGTTCCTTATATGGTTTGGATGCTCTTTCTCACCCGTGCACCACTTTTTTAGATTGACTTCCAGGTGTCGTTGGAGCAGCCTTCTACGATCGTGACTCGGTGGAGATGTGATCATTACAGATCCCGTAGTAGCTTGTAGTGTGATACTATGCATTGATATTACCCTTTTTAATTTAATTGTATTAAAGGTATTTGCTCTGATTATGTGACATCGGGATTTGGGTTGTACTTTTAATATTATACGAAAGTCATTCTTGTTATTCTATTGAAGGAAATCTTTTATCGGTTAGCCTTTATTTATTTATTTATTATAAATTGTGTTTACACGACTTAAAGAGTTCGAAGACATCTTTTACCTGCGAAAGTTATTTCGAAAATAGATTGACAATTTTATTTGAAAAAACAAATTTACTCATTTTCCGCACCTTTTCATCTATAACTACTTTTGGGGTAAAAGGTGTCACATTTAGTGGTATCAGAGCCAGGTTCGGTCCTAACTGGACTGTGTGTGTTGGGTATTGTGCTTCCTGATGTGTGAACTCTGAGTAGAGTTGCATGCATTGTTCGTTTGATTCTTGGTAGTCGCGACTCTGACCAACCTAGTTGGTAAGTTCCCTAGGAAACTAATTGAGATGTGCGGTAGGTGTTCCTTTGAGGAATCATCAAGGCTATGGTAGATAGGAAGGAGTTAGAATCCAAGTTTTGAACCTCGACGACTCTTTTTCTTAGAGAGAATTTTTCCTAGAACTGGTCTATTCTTTAGGCCGTCTGTTGTGTGTCTATTATGTCTTCTCAATGCAAACTCGATATCCTTTGCTTTTTGTTTGTGTACTTCTGGTTGTGTGAACTTTGTATTTAGATGGTCTAAGCTTCTATGATTTTGTTCTTATTTGTCATATTTTGTATTTGCATAATGTGGATATGTGATTTAAGGTCAAGTTGTGTACCAAGATTGTTTTTGAACTTTTGTTAGACCTGTTTTACTTTTATGAATCATATATGTATTTATTAAGCACCTAATTTAGTTTAATTAAATTATCTCAAATTAGTTAGCTTTATGCCTTGCAGAAAGTATTTTTGTTATAACTTGTTTTTATTTGTGTGTTGATTGATAGTCTTGGTTAAATGCCTTATGGGATTGTCGTGTTAATTACTTTAAGGTGTTGCGACGTCTTAATTGCTATAAGTAATAACTTTTTTGTTAAACGCTAAAATTATTGATTTCTTTTATCTATGCGTGCCATTAAATCCAATGGTTTTAAACATTTTTTTTTCCTTGATAAGCTTTTAAATGTTGGTTATGTTTTATTCTAGTTATTTTATTTTGTTTTATTCTATGTCCCAAACTGTCTTTGGTGTGTAATGTCGTAAACTTTTGTCTCTTTGTGAATTGTTTAGAAACTTGAATGTTATTTTGTCGGTGATTGTGAATTCTAAATGTGTACAATATGCGAGTTCTTATGATTTAATTATAGTGGTATGTGTTTTTAAGAATGATGTTACATGGTCTTGTGATTTAAAAATAAATATGTACTCAGACTACTTATGAACTTTTACTTAAATGGCTTTAATGTTGGATGCTCAAATATGTACTAAGTTTATTTGATTAATATAAATACCAAGTCTTATATAAAGTTTCTTTTTATACGTGTTTTTTATTTGTGTGTTGATATTTTAGACTCAGTGCCTTGTGGATTGGTCTTACCTGTTATTTTAATGTAGAATTTCATTATTAACGTGTTGCAATATTTTGATTGCTATAATTAGTACTCATTTTAAACGCTATAATTACTGATTTTTCTTATGCTATAATTGCATTCACGTGTAATGACTTGTCTAATTGTGGACTATGTTTTTAGGTGATTATTATTAGGTTAACTTGGTTTATCTTGTTCTACTTGTCTAATTGCTCTCTATGCACATTGTTGTGAACTCCTTCAACCATGATGTAACATGTTTGTATTTAGTCTTGATTAAGTATCTTATGTGTTTCCTTATTAATTATTTTAAGGAGCTGTGAATTCTTAATTGCTATAAAGGATCATTATTTGTTAAATGCTACAATTATTGATTTCTTTTACCTTTCTGAGTGCAGTTAAATGCACGGTTTTGAATGTCAACTATTTTTTATGTTTATTATTTTATTCTGCTTTATTCCATGTCCTTAACTTCCCCAGCGTGCAACGTTTTGAAGTTTGTATCTTTACGAATTGTTTCATAAATTCCATGCTATATGATTTATGACTATGAAGTCTAATTGCCTACACCACGTTTTTATGAGTGGGTTTTGATTGTTATTTTTATAGTTTGTGCTACATGTTTTTGAAACCTTAGATTAAAATTGTGCATCGACACTACTTATGCACTTCTATTAAATTAGCTTTTATTGTCATATATTCACATGGGGATTCTATTAAAATTTAAATTGGTTGAATTAGCATTTAGCCTTGTATAAAATCAATTGATATGACGTGTCTTTATTCCTTGTGTTGATGTCTTGGCTAAGTGTTTTGTGGAGTTATTTGACTAATTATTTTTAGGTGCTATTCCTTTACTAACAGGCTGTGATGCTTGAAAATACTAATATTCTTAATTAAATGATGCAATTATTATTTTCTTCTATTTTCATGATACTTACAATTAGTTGTAACGATTTTGAACTGTCGAATATATTAATATGTTATATGTTATTACTATCCTTGTTTACTTTATATATATATATATATACATATATATATATATATATATTCTTTTCTTTTCACTCCAAGTTCTTGATTTTTCTCGATGTGAGATGTTTGGGCCCAATTGTGTAGAAAATGACATGTATTGCACATGTAAAAATACTAAATTTTATTTTATCACTTTGACGTATATACATGTATTTCATTCGATTAATTTACTACTACAAAGTCTGGTGTTTATACAACTTATGTACATCGTAATCGTTGTCCTTGCATGACTTTTGATTTATTGTTACTTCTATGTTTGATTTTCGGGTTATTATTTGGCTAATGAGTTTGTAGGACCTTCAACTTAATTGAGTTTTATTTATTTCTTTTATGTTATTCTATGTGTGTCTAATTGTCCATCCAACGTTACGAAGTCTGTCTCAAGCGAATTACTCTTTAACTTTCATGTTGCTGCAAACTGATGCAATCCTTGAGTGCTTATAATCTAATTTGGTTATTATTACTGGTTTGTTCAATTTTTCCCTCCTTCTTCTCTTTGATCATTGTAAGAGTTGGCTTCAATGCTTAAATGTTTTAATTTTACCTTCCTTTACTTATAACTTCTTTTCTATTGAGACCCTAGAGTTGTTATAGTAATTTTTACCAAAAATCAACTTATGCATAAGGCTTGTACCTTCAAGAAAAAAAAAGTTTTTGTGCATGTATTTGATTGTACTTTTGTGATGTGAAAGTAATTGATTCCTATGTTTTAAGAGTTGTCAATTGTGTGACTGTTGTTCTACCTGAATGTATTGGCACCTTCTTTTGGGACTTTGAAGATGTTTTAACCATTCTACCATGTTTATTTTCTCTCGGAAACATTCGATAGTGTTTTTGACTTGAAGTACTTATCCATTTATTTCGTTCTTTGTGGTCTTGCAAATTTCGAGGACGAAATTTCTTTTAAGAGGGGTAGAATTGTAACAACCCGATTTTCAGGCGTTGTGGTTCGTATAGTATGTGTTGTTCTATGAACTATTTCGAATTGATTAGAATAAAGTATTTGTGTTTGAGTTATTAATATTAGTTGAAATCACATTTAAAAATCTTTTTATATGCTATTGGTATTATGAGTGTTATTAGATATTTATTTTATTTTCATAAATAGTAGTATTTTATATGTTATTTATTTTATAAGTTATTTTAGGCTATTGAGGTGTTAAAATAATAGTTGTAGTGAAAATTGGGTTTTAAAAACAAATTAAAACGGATTTTGGGTCTTTTTAAAACACAAACACGTTATTTTAATTATACAGCACCCTATTTTCTGCTTCCTACACCCCATGTCACTTACTCAAACAGTCCAGCAAGCCAGACTCAGCCCAATTCGCGCTAACCCATTGGATCTGAACCCGACCCGCGACTTCTTCTCCTTCCTCCAGCCAAAACACGCAGAAACCAAGCAAAAACCCTATCCTTCTTCTTCCTCAATTGCGTTCTCACTCCTCCCTCCACGGCCGAGCCCCAAACTTCGCCCATCCACTCGAAATTCGCTTCTGAGTCCGATTCTGGCGTTCTTTTAACCGATTACAGCCCCTACATCGTGTTCTAGTCGTTGTCCTCTACGTGGGAAAACTCCATGACCGCTCCTAGACGCCGCCGCAACCACCCACATGTCCTTAGTGCACATCTTTGTGAAATGACTTTTGTATCGTCGTCGTCGTTGCTGTTGTATAATTGTACGTGTTCGAGTTAGACATATCCCCGCTGGAATTAAATAACGCTCGTGAGCTCGTGATTTCTTTTCATCGATTCGCTATTGGAATGCCCTTCGATATCAGGTACGGGGGGAAAGGGTTTCTGTTCTATATGGGGAATAGGGGATAGAACTAATATGGTTTTGATTATTCACATTTGTCTGTATTTATTTATTATTTACTTTTTATTGTTAATTTGGATGACTGTAATCATTGAGGATGACTGTAGTAATCTAAATGGTCTGTAAATAATTTGGATGACTGTAATTGAAATATTGTGGTGGATGTAGCTAATATGCCAAGTTTAGGGAATGAATCTAGTCAATTTTATGTTGAATGATGTTCTTTGATTTGGATGACCCGTATGTTACCAATAAGGTAAAATTGAGTTGACGGTGAGGTTGATTTAATAGTAAGAACAGAATAGTTATGATGAATTAATGAGCCTATACGACTTGAGCATTGCTCATACTGTAGATAGAAAAGGAAGATTTAGTTATAAAAGTTATAAGACGAGCTAGTGTCTAATGTGCTAATGGATTATAATGAGATGAGAGAATAAATGATACAAATTAATATGGTTTGAGTTCTCGATCGATATCTTAATGTTTGTTAACGTAGCTGAGATTGACTCGGAGTTGTTGAGTCATTAAGTTACATGATGGTAATGCGTTGTCGTTATTGCTGGCTGGTTTTATGTGTATTGTTATCGGAAACTTGTCTCACGAGGGGCAAGTTATCCTTCTTCGATGATTAGCAAGCTGGTTCGTGTTGAAGAATCTTGTCGCGGCATGGGCAAGAACTCGTTGCAGTATGGACGAGTTGTATCTTCGTGATCGAGAGTTGTTAAAGGAACCTTGTCGCAGTATGGGCAAGGACTCGCTGCAGTATGGGCGAGTCGTACCTTAGTAATTTAAATTCTAGGAGGAATCTTGTCGCAGTATGGGCAAGGACTCGTCGGAGTATGGGCGAGTCGTTCCTCAAAGGATGGTGATAGGTGTTGTTGTCATTGTCGTCGTTGTCGTCGTTGTCGTTGTTGTCGTCGTTAGTGAGGGCACTATCGGGCAAGGTATCCCGTTCGGGCAAGGTATCCCGGTCCTCATAGTCCTCTTTTGGGTGTTCTTCGGGACATTATCGGGCAAGGTATCCCGTTCGAGTGTCTCGGTCCTGTTGTTCTTGTAGGGCATTATCGGGCAAGGTATCCCGTTCGGGCAAGGTATCCCGGTCCTCAGAGTCCTCGTGCTGCTGTTCTTCGTAGGGCGTTATCGGGCAATGTATCTCGGTCCTATTGACGTTGTTCTTTGTAGGGCATTATCGGGCAAGGTATCCCGTTCAGGCAAGGTATCCTGGTCCTATAGTTGTTGTTTCTTTGTAGGGCATTATCGGGCAAGGTATCCCGTTCAGGCAAGGTATCCTGGTCCTATAGCTGTTGTTTTTGTAGGGCATTATCGGGCAAGGTATCCCGTTCAGGCAAGGTATCCTGGTCCTATAGTTGTTGTTGTTGTTGTCGTTGTAGATGATGATTGTAAGGTTGTATCTGGCAAGGTATCCTAATCCTGTTGTCGTTGTTGTTGCTGCTTGTAGTTTTAGGACCATACGTGAGGTCGCGATACTAGGATTAGTTGAAGATTATTTAAGGATTGTTTGTGCATGTGCATTATGAAAGTTGTATCCCCTATTGTTGATTGTTCCCTTGTTTTGTGGTAGTACTTGCTATTTTAGTTTCGGTCTTATGTTCCTTATATGGTTTGGATGCTCTTTCTCACCCGTGCACCACTTTTTTAGATTGACTTCCAGGTGTCGTTGGAGAAGCCTTCTACGATCGTGACTCGGTGGAGATGTGATCATTACAGATCCCGTAGTAGCTTGTAGTGTGATACTATGCATTGATATTACCCTTTTTAATTTAATTGTATTAAAGGTATTTGCTCTGATTATGTGACATCGGGATTTGGGTTGTACTTTTAATATTATACGAAAGTCATTCTTGTTATTCTATTGAAGGAAATCTTTTATCGGTTAGCCTTTATTTATTTATTTATTATAAATTGTGTTTACACGACTTAAAGAGTTCGAAGACATCTTTTACCTGCGAAAGTTATTTCGAAAATAGATTGACAATTTTATTTGAAAAAACAAATTTACTCATTTTCCGCACCTTTTCATCTATAACTACTTTTGGGGTAAAGGGTGTCACAGCATGCATCATCACAAGTATGCTACTGATATCTTGAAGAGGTTTGAAATGTTGAATTGCAATATTGCTGCAAGAACACCTGCAGTTTGAAGCTAGAAAGGGATGGTCTAAAAGAATTGCTTGATGCAACCGAGTATAGGCAAATTGTGGGATTACTCAGGTACTTATGTAATACAAGGCCTGAGCTGATGTATTTTGTTGGTCTGATAAGCAAGTACACGGAAAAACCTCAAGTTTCACATCTCTTTGCAGCAAAGAGAATCATGAGGAACAATAAAGGAACCCTAAATTTGGGAATTCTGCTTCTTAGTGCTGACAGCACTAAAAGAAACAACATTGGATGTGATAAAGATGATCGAAAGAGCACAACTGGTTATGTGTTTCCGTTGGGTAGAACACCAATCTCTTGGTGTTCTAAGAAGGAATTTATTTTGGCATTGTCCCCATGTGAGGCAAAATATGTTGCTGCAGCAATGGCAGCATGTCAAGCAGCATGACTTGATGCATTACTATATGAATTGAAGCTGATGATTGGAGATGAGGTTCTGACTTTGTTGGTTGATAACAAGTCAGCAACCAATCTAGCTAAGCACCCAGTCACACATGGCAGGAGCAAGCACATTGAGACACATTTTCACTTCCTAAGAGATCAAGTAAACAAGCAGAAACTCAAGGTTGAGTATTATAGTACCAAGCCTCAAGTGGCAGACATTCTAACCAAACTGATGGCGACCGCAAGAGCATTAAAAAAGATGTTAGGGACACAAAGAGCATGAAGATTCAAGACTTGGCACTTGGACCAATTAAAAGCGGAAGAGCAAAGAAGATTAAAGAACAAGAACAATTGGAAGCTCAAATGATTAATTTGCTTAATGATAGCAAATAATCTAAAATTGTTCCTTGTCTTTTAAATAGCTTTATAATTAAGATTTCATATGAATTTTATAATTGTAATAAGCCAAACATTTTTAGGCGCGTTATTTTTCATTCTTAGATGCCTAATTGTGTAAGGCCTAGTTTGGGCTTGAATTTGGGCTTTTAGGTTTATGTTTGTCACTTTAGTGAGTCCACAATCTATTCCCTATAAATAGGTGTGGTTATGTAAGTTTAAGGAACTTTTTGACGAAATAGAATTGTGAGAATAGAGAGTGTTTCTCTAGGGTTCTTCTTAGAACCAAATTTGAGTCTTATCAAGAGCCTCTTACTCTTGTGGTGATTCTACCTTGATCTTATCATCCTCTTGGATGTGGCGATTTCTTCATCTTCTTGCCTAATCCGTTTGTATGTTTCTTTTCCCTCTCTCTTTTTATCCTATATGTTATCTTTGATTCAAGAAATCACTTAGTTAGATCATCAATCTATCATGGAATCAATTAGATTCTCATCAAGTGGTATCAAAGCCATAATCAAGTGTCATTGTGTTTTTGAATCAAAACAAAAAAAAAAAGAAATAAGTTGAGTCAGTTTGTCAGTTTGTCTCTTGTCCTGTAATTTTTTTTCCTCGTCTTTTCTTTATTGATTCACGTACATCATTTCCAATTGATGTCTTTGCTCTTTCAAGTGTTGTGCGTCTGCCACATGAATGGAAAATAGAAGAGGTATTGTTATTTGCCTCAACTCTCAAGTCTTTGTCCACTTTAATTTTACGACTTCATGTTCTCAGTTCTTTAGCAATTTGAAAATTTCTTTTTAGCTTGATGTCGTTGCAACTTATCCTATCTTTCGTGTAATCTTGAATTTTTAGTTCATTATCAGTGTTATAATATGTGTAAGCAAGTTTGTTTCAGTGATTTCTTGTTCTATTTTAGTGAAGGTCGATTTTTGGAGTTGCTGGAAGTTTCTGGAAAAAAATCTGCAACTTCATCTTCTCACTTGTAAGAGTTTGATCCAAAATCTTAATTGCAAATTTGTTTTTGATGTTATTTCTTCCACACATGTCCAATTCTGGAAATTCAAAAGCCTAAATTGTTTAGAAAAAAGAAGAGTTCAAATATGTAGAAAAAAAATGAAAAGATAAGTGCTGCAAAAAAAAGTGATTCTATACAAAAGCACTTATAGAAAAAAAAAAGGTGGGGCATTTACAAAAAAGTCCAGAATTGTTCATTTTGATACATCAATCATTTTTGCATATTTGTTGCTTCTATCAAACATTGCAAGTTGATTTTAGTATCTTACCTTCCACATATTTGAACCACTTAGTCAATTAGTTTTGTTCTTTTTTTAAGTCGTTTCCTTGTTTATCTATTTGAGTGTGTCTTCCTTTGCTTTTCTTTCTTTCGTGTCTTTTAAATTCCTTGGTTTTGTCTTAGAAGTTTCTCTTGTCTTTGTTGGTCTCTTGAATGATAACTTTCATGTGTGTTTTGTCACAATTGTGTAGAGGTTTTCCACAAACTTGATTGAGACTTGTTTGGTTTGTTTTAAGAACTTGAAGAGTTGCATTAGGGAGTGGAAAAAGGCTAGAGTGAACATTATAGAAAAAGCCATAATTGAGCGACATACCCGAGTGATACATTTCTTGAGTGTAAACACTTAGCGAGTGGTGAGGACTATTGCTCTTTCTTGTTACTTTGCTTGATCATTTGGTACTTGTTATCTTGTCGTTGGAATGATGAATAGAGGTTTTGACTATAATAGAGAATGTGTTGCAAAAATTCTTAAGAAGTATAAGGTTGGAGATTTGCTCCAAAAGATGCATGAGAGGTATGAAGAGAATGTGACAGAAAAATATAGAAAGTATAAAAAAGAAAGGAGTTATGAGAGGAGAGACGGAGAAAAAGAGAGAAAATATGGAGATTATTTGAGAGAAAATGAGATGAAAGAAAAAGTGAGTGTTCCAAACTTTCATGGGAAGAGTGGACCCGAAGCATATCTTGATTGGGAGCTTAAGGTAGAACAAGTTTTCTCTTGTTGTGATGTTAGTGAAGAACAAATGTTGAAGCTTGTTGTGTTGGAGTTTAGAAGTTATGCACTTACTTGGTGGGATCAAGAAAAAAAGCTTAGGAGGAATTGTGAACTTGAGCCGATTGAAAAATGGAAAGATTTGAAGGCCATGATGAGGAGGAGACATGTTCCTTCTCATACCCACAAGGAGTTGCGTGACAAATTGCATAGGCTTACTCAAGGAACTAAAAGTGTTAGTGAGTACTTTGAGAAGTTAGAGATGGCTATGACTAGAGCTAACGTGGAGGAGAATTTGGAGAATACCATGGATAGGTTTCTTGATAGTCTAAATGAAGATATAATGAAGCAAGTTGAGCGTCACCATTTTGTAACAATTGAAGATCTTGTCCACCAAGCCATTAAGGTGGAAAGACAATTTAAAATAATAAAGGCCTATAAGAAATCCCCTTCAAATTACTACTCTTCAAGTTGGAAGAACAATTCCAAGAAGGAGGGGACTCCACCCAAAAGACCTGATGTTGCAACCTCCAAGGGTAAAGGTACAATTTCTAACTCTTCTTCTTTAAACCCTAAGTTAAAGAACATGAAATGTGTTAAATGTTTGGAGTATGGGCACATTGCATTAAATTGTCCAACTAAGAGACTTTTGGTCTTAAGGAAAAATGGTTGTGTTAGTTCACATGAGAGTGAATGTAAGGAAAAGTCTCAAAAGGGAGATTTGCTCATGGTTAGTAAGTTTGTTGAGGCCTATGAGCAAAATGAGAATGATTCACAAAGAACTAATATTTTCCAAACTAGGTGTCTTATTCTAGGAAATATATGTTCTTTGATAGTTGATGGAGGTAGTTGTGCAAATGTTGCTAGCACTAGGTTAGTGTCAAAGCTTAATCTTGAAACTACTCCACACCCTAGTCCATATAAAGTGCAATGGTTAAGTGATCATGGAGAACTAGAGATAAATAGACAAGTCAAGATATCATTTTCCATTGATAAATATTGTGATGAGGTTATATGTGATGTAGCACCCATGGAGGCTAGCCACATATTGCTAGGGAGACCTTGGCAATTTGATAGGAAAGTTTTTCATGATGGTGAATCCAATAAATACACTTTTGTTCACAATAAAATTAAATTTACTCTTCACCCTCTTAGTCCAAAGAAGGCTAAAGAAGACATGTTGGCTTTGAAACTTAAAATAGAAAAAGAGAAAGAAGAGTTGAAAGAAAATGAAAATGAGTGTGGCAAAATAGAGGAAAGAGAGAGAAAAACAATGAAAAGAAAGAAATGGGGAATAATAAAAATCTCTTAAAAAGGGAGATTGAGGTCAACAGAGCATTGTTGGTAAGGCCTATGCTTAAACTTGAAGTTTCATTTCATTGTTTGTTTTCTTATGCTAACAATTTCCCTAGCGTTGTTGATCTATTTTTGAGCATGCATAGGGACGTCTATTCAAGAGAGGTGCCTCGTGGTTTGGTGCCTTATGGTGCTACTCCAATTTGCAAGTTTCCAATGAAGTCCATTTGCTTGAAGAAGTTGATTCAAGGGAAGTTTCTTTTGATTTGATTCCTTAGAAAAGTGTCAAATCAATTAAGCTTTCTAAATTCATGTTGGATGACTTGTTTATTGCATTATTTTAGTTTTCTCATGTGATTGAAAATTTTACAAATTTGATGATGAAAAGGTTTAACTTGTATTTTTTGCCTATGTTTCAAATGGGAGAAGAAAATTTTCAAAATATGATGTCTCCAAGTCATTCCTTGTGCGCTCTCTATAACCATTGTGATATTGATTTTCTAACTCCATCTTTGATACAAGGTCAACGTGTTGAAATTTTAAAAGAGTTTGGCAATACCAAGACATTTATAGTGGATGAATCTATATGTGGCCATTCGGAAAAAAATTGTCAAGTTCCTGTTTCGAAATTTACTTTTTTATGGTGTTGGGTGTTGGTTATATTTGTCAAATATATTGATTCTTCCCAATTTCCATTTGACCCGGGAGGTATGTTGGTATTGATTTGAGTTATTTCTTTATGTAAGATACAATGGAGATGCCATAAGAAGAGGGATACAATGAAGATCAAATTCGAGGTCGAATTTCTTCAAGAAGGAGGGAATGATGGCGACCGCAAGAGCATTAAAAAAAATGTTAGGGACACAAAGAGCATGAAGATTCAAGACTTGGCACTTGGACCAATTAGAAGAGGAAGAGTAAAGAAGATTAAAGAACAAGAACAATTGGAAGCTCAAATGATTAATTTGCTTAATGATAGAAAATAATCTAAAATTGTTCCTTGTCTTTTAAATAGCTTTATAATTAAGATTTCATATGAATTTTATAATTGTAATAAGCCAAACATTTTTAGGCGCGTTATTTTTCATTCTTAGATGCCTAATTGTGTAAGGCCTAGTTTGGGCTTGAATTTGGGCTTTTAGGTTTATGTTTGTCACTTTAGTGAGTCCACAATCTATTCCCTATAAATAGGTGTGGTTATGTAAGTTTAAGGAACTTTTTGACGAAATAGAATTGTGAGAATAGAGAGTGTTTCTCTAGGGTTCTTCTTAGAACCAAATTTGAGTCTTATCAAGAGCCTCTTACTCTTGTGGTGATTCTACCTTGATCTTATCATCCGCTTGGATGTGGCGATTTCTTCATCTTCTTGCCTAATCCGTTTGTATGTTTCTTTTCCCTCTCTCTCTCTCTCTCTCTCTCTCTTTTTATCCTATATGTTATCTTTGATTCAAGAAATCACTTAGTTAGATCCTCAATCTATCATGGAATCAATTAGATTCTCATCACAAACCCCAAAAATGGGAAGTGTTATCTCATTTGAGAGAAATCTTAGGAATGATGGATTTTGTTCGGTACCTAGATTCAGGGTGCGCCCGAGTCCGGGGCACTAGTTGATAAGAGTGCTTCTGAAGATCTTGAAGATCGGCTTCGGATGATTGAAGATTGACCCCAGGTGTCTTGATGTAGATTCAACGTTCGCGTCGGGTGGGGGTATCTGTAAACACTCAAACGCTCAAGTCGGTATGGGTCAGAGGAGGAATATGCAGGAAATAAGAGGATAATGAAAGCGTACCTGGGAATAGAGGGTTGAACCTCTATTTATAGACAGCAGTGCCGTACCTGAAGCGTCGGATACGAGCGAGTGAATGCTGATCGTTGGATGTGGATGCCGACTAATTGGTTGAGTACCGGATGATTCTAGATGCAGAATTGGGTCAGGCCCAAACCTTGTGACGTTTTGGCCCAATCCGGAACAGATTTTGTAAACAAGAATTAGGGAAGTGTGTTAAATGTGTTGTAATTCTAGTTAGTGATTTAGGAGATGTTGCAACATTAAATGTAGTTAGTAGTGTTGTAGCACTGCATGCTTTGTAAACAGTTTGTTAAGTTGATAGTTGATAGTTATTTCAATTAGCTCTATTCTGTTAGAGTAGTTATGTTTCAGTTGCTGTATAAATAGCTCGTTGGGCAATGAAATTAAATAACCAATTCAGAATTCAATTTTCCCCAATCATTTTGTTTATTCACTTTCTCATTCCATAATCATATCACTACACATTCTTGCTGCTACAAATATTTGGTTGACGTTGTCTCGATTTGTAGTCACTGCTTTAGGCACTTTGGATTCTCTCCTTCGACTCTCCCTAAATCTCCCTCCTTCCTCTTTATCTCTCTCTTACTTAATTTCACTCTCTCTCATCATTAATTAATAATTTTCTAATGATGAGAGAGAGTGAAAGTAAGAGAGAGATCAAGAGGAAGGAGGGAGATGTACGGAATGTGGAAGGAGAGGATCCAAATCCTTGCTTTAGGGATGCAGAAGAAACTGATTACCATTTATATATTCTATGATTCCACTATAGCAATTGCTCTATTGGCTTTGTAGCTTTTAGAAATCTCAGCTATAGACTGCTCTTCAATTCCTTCTATTCTAGAATATCATAATATCAAGCGAAGGATATCCTAACACCTTCTACAGTTAATATTGTTTTGGTTATTTGCTCCCCAAAAAACATATATCTGGTTTGATAACATTTCTCTTCCTAGCTACAACTAGGAAAAGATGGAAGTAGTGACAGAAATTCAGAGACGCAAAAAGGGAAAACCCATTTCTAATTTTGTCTCTAAGTGTTGGCAACATCAAATTTGAAGACCAATTCATCTTTAATCTTACTGCTATCTCAACTTTTTCTTATAGTGCTCATTTAATTATCTTTGTAACTTGATTTATGGTAATGTTGTCTAGTCCGGTGTCCACAGCTCAGATTCTTCTTATTGTTCTATGCAAGTTTCTCATTTTTGAAAGCTTTTTCAATGCCCATTGGGCCTAGTAAGACTCCTTCTACACTTCAATTTTATTGGCAGCCTCCTCTTGCAATTAGATTAAGTGTATGATGGGTATCCGAAACAGAGTAAGTAAAATGAACAATTCCTTGTATTAATGAAGATAATTCTGAGATCAGAATCATTATAGATAGCTTACAAGGAAGATAGAAATGAAAGATGAACAATGAAATGAAAATGAGAAATTGCCAAGTTCCCAAGCCCAATTCCCAGCTGAATACAAGCCTGCCCTCTCAATTGCTCTCCCGCTCTATTTATTCTCCAACCTGACCCTTTAACTACTCTTCAGTTTTGAACACTCATATCCCCCACTATTACTTAATTATTACATAGGCCATTCTACTATTTACTTAATTATGCATAAGCACTTATACAATAAGCGTTTTTGCCAAAAGTTGTTATTGAGTTGTTTATCCAAACGGGACCTTATTATCTTTCAAACTCTATTTCTTGTTTGACATTTCTTTCCATTTGGCGTCTCCCTCACGTTAGTTAATTAAATATGTAAACTAAACAATAAAAACAAGAAAAGTCATAAATTTTTTTCATGATATTAAGTCATCCAAGACTTACTCTTCAAAACTTAGATCAAATGTCGTAATAAATTAATTTGCAGGAATTTAACACACGTTCTTTTATTAAGATTTGATATACAATTTGCTTACATAAAGTTTTTGATCTGTCGAAGTGTTTCTTTTTATAAGGAAAAACTATATTAAAGGGGATGCAAACAGACACCTCAATCGTTATAAATACAAGAAGCCTCATTAAAATCTCTTTTGGCCAAAACCCCATGGGAAAAAGACCCAATGAGGAAAGAGTACCCTAGGAAGAATGAGACAAAAGGCCAAATTACACCGACTTCATACAAACAATAGGGTTTCCCCACCAGCCAGAAATCTTCAAAGCTGAATTGCGACCTTCAATGCTAATGAACCAACTCCAAGATATAGTTTTAACATGATTGACTACCACTTGAGAATTGAGAACTTGATCCTTAAAGAGAATATGGTTTCGATGAATCCAAAGACACCACGTGACTGCCATCCAAAGTAAATACTTCAATCTCCCTGCCTTCTTGGAAACCAACCTGACACCATGGCCCCAAAAATGTGTCACTCCAACAAGAGAGAGAATCCATGAGCGCACTGCCCATCCAATTATAAATAGAAGTTCAATCCAATCGAGAGCATTTGCACAAAAAAAGTGAAAAATAGACTTATTTTGCTCAAAGCAAAAAGGACAACACGACCCATGAGGGTCCTTAATGATACCCTTAGAAATAAGAGCATTCCAGGTTGGAAGCTTTCCCAACAACAATCTCCAACCGAAAACTCCCACCTTAGTGGGAATCGAAAATTGTCACATATCATCTAAAGTACTTTGAGTGTCGCTATCCAACCTATCATGATATAAAAGATTCAACAACCGAGCATAACAAGATTTAACCGTAAACACATAAAAATTATCAACCCTCCAATGCCATCTATCTTGCTCTGAATCATCGAGATGGAAAGAGTTTAAAATGTCCAAAAGCAGATCAGAATCAGCCCTCTCCTCCGCAGTCAAAGCACGACCCCAGACGAGATTCCAACGCCAAGTGCTATCATCCCAATACCCATGTTTCCTAATACAACTGTTTTTAAAACTTTGCCAAATGGAAGAGACTAGGAAACAAGTCCTTAAAGTATCAGCACTAGCCCACTTATTCGACCAAAAGGAAATCAAATTCCCCCTACCCAACACCGGCCTAAGACCATAAACAAAGGCATACTGCCACGAAGGCATGTCATCTTCCAAAAGTAATAAGTCTCTCCACCATAAAGAATCTTTGGTACTGCCTCTAGAAGAAATAACCCCCAAGAAAACAAACCTCAAATCGCCATATTGAGGAGATATTCGCTGACGCCAACTAGCATTAATATCATTTATGCACCTCCATTTCCACTTGCTCAAAAGAGCCAAATTGAAAGCTTCTAGATTTTTCACCCCCAATCCACCATCCTTCTTAGGTTTACAAACTTTATCCCAAGATATCCAATAAACTGGTTAACCCGCTCTAAGTCTCTGTGGATCTTAACAAACTCTTGGATAACAATCTTGGGAATCTTGAAGAAAGAGAACATATAAAGTGGAACACTATTGAGGACAGAGTTTATGAGAGTCACTCTACCCCCAATAAATAAGAAACGCCCACTCCACGATGAAAGTCTCTTTCTCACCTTATCAACCCAAGTATGTATTCTTCTAGGATTGGCTCCCACCGGAATACTCAGAAATTTAAAAGGAATAGCGACAGTACTACAAGACAAGAAAGTAGCACCCGCTTCTAGAATATAATCTTTCAAGTTAATGCCATACAAAAAACTCTCGTGGAAATTCACCTTCAAACCCGACATAATTTTTAGGCAAAATACCTCCCCAGGTCCCTTAACTTATTTATTTGTAACGATTAGTTCCCTTATCTTTTTTTTTATAACGCAAAGGTCCCTTAACTGTTAAAAACGTAACGCATAGGTCCCTTTTAACGTTTTTTTGTTAACACCATCAACACACTGATTATGTGGCTATTTGACTATTGTCTGACTGCTGACTAGGCATGCCATATAGGATAATTTCATTAATTTATAATTATTTTTAATTAAAAATTAAAGAAAAATATGAATTGTCTTTTTTTTCCTTGTCTTCTCCCTTCCTCTTCATTTCTTCTTCCAACGACCTCTTCTTCACCAGCAATGTTCTTCTTCAATTTTCAGAAACAAAATTTGTGTTCGTCTTCAATCTATGTTCGTTCCTAGTAACAGAGATTTCAAAGAAGAAGATGAAGAATTGGTCTGAGTTCAGATCCGTTTCAGATCTATTTCAGTTCAGATCTGGGTATAGCATTATCTTAATAAATTTAATATCAACAACAATAGCATTATCATTAGAATTGAATTTTATTAAGCACACTACCCTTATTCCCTTTTCTCCCCAAATCGTTGGGAAATGAATATGCTGGCAACCCATTTAAATCCATGGCAACCTAAATCACAGGGAAAGGAATACGATGGTTATTATGTTTCTGGGTTTGTGTCGTTGTTGCCTTTGTCTTGTTCTTTTAGGAATTTTAGGAATAAAACAACAACAACCCAGGAATGAAGAATGAGGAACGCAGCAAGAGGATTGTTTCTGGGTTTTTTTAAATTTTTAATTAAAAAATGATTTAAAATAACAAGTCAGCATATAAAATTTCAATGTAAACATAAAAAAAAGCCACATAAGCACTCTATAGGTGTTTTTGTAACGGTGTTAACAAAAAAATGTTAAAAGGGACCTATGTGTTACGTTTTTAACAGTTAAGGGACCTTTGCGTTATAAAAAAAAGATAAAAGACCTAATCGTTACAAATAAATAAGTTAAGGGACCTGAGGAGGTATTTTGCCTAATTTTTACTATCTTTCAAACTCCAAAAGAAATGAAATACCATCAATTTATTGTTATAAAAAATAGATTTGTCCATACAATAACATAAAGATTTTTTTACTTTCATGCATGTAGGAAAACTCCAATAGAAATGAAATACCATCAATTTATTCTTATATATCATGATAATTATTACAATCACAAACAAATTATATGCATAACCTTTAAGAGCTTTATTCTATAAATCAAAGAACAAAATACACGATATATATAGCTCCATATATACTTGCAATCCAATAAATTGCAACAAGATTATGATCACCACTCAATTACTCTTTCTGAAAGACAACTGGGAGAGCATCCCCATCTAAGGCCAAAAGAATCTTCCCATTCTCACGTAGAATACCAACAGTGCCACAAATAATCCTACAAGTTGGACATGCCTCTGTAGGGCACCATCGAATATTATAGATACCAACAGTTTTTGTTTCCACAATCCTAAAGTAGTTTGTTCCTCTACCATCACCTCTCCCAGTGATAATGAGCCTCCTTCCACTTCTCGTGTCATTCTGACCCAAACTCCATTCTGTGGATTGCAAACAACTTGTGGACGCATCAAATGTTATTTTCAAGTCTCTATTAACCCTCACATCATCATCATCATGATCATCGTCGTCATCATCATGATCGTCGTCATGATGGACAGCAAAAGGAGTGAATTTCACGGCTAAACCGCGTGGCAAGTCAGTGTTTTCCAGACCAACGTATAAAGGGCATGATCCATTTCTATTGATCAAAGTGGAACGTCCTCCGTTGTCTGTTATGGCTGGTTTGATGAAGTATTCTTCATCGGTCTCAACGGGTTCACCACTTGTGTCTAGAACGAACACATTGTGAGGTTGGGCTATTGATTTTGTGGCTATCAAAAGCCACATAGCAAGGATGATGATATTGAAGGATCCACTCATTCTTATTGACATGGTTGTACAAGAGGAGGTTTTATGATTAACAATGTGCGCATGTAGAGGTATATATAAGGTACAATGCCGTGGTGATGTGAAGCTGTACGTACGTACATTGACTAATAAAAGTCCAATTAATCTTTAAAATAAGTAATTAATTTACATGACTTTTTTGTTGGAGCTATCCGTACGTTTTCTTGTGAAGAATGCGAAGGGTCTTAATTACTTATTTTATGAGCAGTTTGAAAAATCTTTAAAGTACATTAGGTGGACAAATTTTTTCTATATGTGTTTATTCAATATCTCGTTTGTTTTGGTGAGCATTTTTCCAATTTGGATTCTTCTCTAAGTGTTTCCATTTTAGTGGCGCTTTTATCATGGTATCGTAACATAATATTACTACAAAAAATAACTTACTCCTACAATATTTTTAGCAATGAATATCTCTCCAATTAAATACATTCGTAGGTAAAGATTTCCGTAGATAAATAAAAGATATAATGAAACTTAAAAAATTGTGGGTAAAAGATATTGGACAGTAGGTAATATAATTACCGACAAGGTAATGGGTGTTATTAATTATACGTAGTAATGTAGAAAGAGTGATCATGAGTATCCATCAAGTCTACTTTTAACTATGTACATTTTTTATAAGCAAGCCTCATTAAAACCTCTTATGGCCAAAATTCCGTGAGAAAAAAACTCAATGAGGAAAAATAGTATTCAAGGAAAAAAGAGGCAATAGGCCAAGAGGATTTCTCACCAATCAGAAGTCTTAAAATCTGAATTACGGCCTTCAATACTTAAACCAGCTTCAGGTTATAGTCTTAACATGATTGACAACAACTTGATTGTTAAAGACTTGATGTCTGAAGAGAATATGGTTTCGATGAACCCAGATACACCACATGACTGCCATCCAGAATAGGTACTCCAATCTACCAATCCAGCCGCAAATCATGAGCCCTGAAATGTGCGACGCAAACAAGAGAATCCATATCCGCAATTTCCAACCAATTGTGAATAGTATTCCAAATTGTCTGAGAATACCTGCACACAAAAATAAATGGAAAATAGACTCATCTTGCACAAAACAAAAAGGGACAACACGACCCCTGAGGGTCCTTAGTAATACCCTTAAAATAAGAGTGTCACGAGTTCGAAGCTTTCCCAACAACAATCTCTAACCAAAAACTCCCACCTTTGTGGGAATTGAAAGTTGTTACATATCATCTAAAGCGATTTGAGCATCACTATCCAACTTATCATGTTGCGTCGATCATACTCAGCTAAAGCCCATAACAAGATTTAACCGTAAGAATGGAGATTATCAAGTCTCCACTACCACCTATCTTTCTTAGAATCATCAGGATGAAAAGGATATAAAATGTCCAAAAGTAAGTCACGGTCATCCCTCTCCTTGGCAGTCAAAGCTCGACCCCAGTCAAGATTCCAACGCCAAGTGTTAAGAATCCAAAACCCATGCTCCATAATACTACCTTATTTAAACTTTGCCAGCTGTAAAACACTAGGGAACAAGTCCTTAAAAGTCTCATTGTTGGCCCACTTATGCAGCCAAAAGGAAATCAAACTCCCAATATTCAAAAGGAAATCAATTCCCCCTTTCACAACGGTTCCAGGTTCTTCACCCCCGACATGTCAAAAAAAAAGGTTCTTCACGCCCAAACCACCATCCTCACTGGCGGATCTGCATAGTGTTCAAGGTGTGCACCTGCACACCCTTAAATTTAAAAATTTGCATCAATACCCCTATGAAAAAATATTTTGACTCCCCTAGTTTTATTTTTTGCACACCTTGCTCCTATTTTTCTATTACTATTCCTAGCTACTATTTCCTGTTGCAGCTCCAAGAGCGGTTGGTAGTGTAACTATGGGGTAGTTTTGGCTACAAAAAAAAATATGTCTTTGATAATTAAGTATATTTTATATTTAGTTACCCCAATAATATGTTATTTAACTACTCTGACTAAGTTTATTTGTCTAAGGAGATAAAAGAACAATAACAAGGCTATTAGTTTAATTAGCTCATCAGTCTATCATTATCACAAACAAATATGGTGTTTTTTGTTAACTTAGTGATTTTAGTTCTTTTATTTTACTTTTGGTCCCTATTTTTCTTAATTTCGCAATTTTTCCCTCAAAATTATAAACTATTTGCACTTTTGGTCCTAAAAATCTTGAATTTTGAGAAAATGAGGGACTAAAATTGCACAATCCATGATTTTTAGCAACTAAAAGTGCAATGAAAAAATCACAAGGCCCAAAATTACGAAATTAGAATAGCAAGATATGTTTAATTGATATACATCATCGTTGTAAAAGCTTTTTAACGTAGGTGAGGTAAAGTCAAACAAGTTTATGATGTGTTGTTTCGTGATTGACTGACGTAAAAAAATTTCTACACGACGATGTATCAATTAAATTGTTTGACCATCCTAGGTCAAGGTCCTAGATACGCCACTAACCATCCTTCTCGGGTCTGCACATCTTGTCCCAAGACACCCAATAACCGGGTTGACCCTCTCTATTATCCCCCCCGGAAGTCACCCTACCCCCAATAGAAAAAAAAACATCTTTCCACGACGAAAGTCTCTTTCTCACATTATCAATAATAGAAGCTCAAGTATGTCTTCTTCTAGGATTGACTCCCATTGGAATACCTAGAAACTTAAGAGGAACAACTGCGGAGTTGCAGGACAAAAAAGTTGCAACGGCCTCTAAAAGATCGTTTAACTATGGACATTTGATATTTAGTAACTAAATTTCTCCGTAAATAAAAGTTGAAAAGTTGAATATATTTTAATAGGGGGTTTTCTCTTTTATGGAAACAACTTTCATCAATTTGTTTTCCGTACGAGTTCACTATAACAAAAAAGGTTAAATTATCACTTTAGTCCCTACAAACAGTGCAATCTTTAATTTTGGTCCCTATAAAAATATTTTTATGTTATAGTCCCAACAATTTATAAAACCATCACTAGCTTTTAGAAAAGCTAATATGACTTCTTTTTTAGTCCCTGCAAATATAAAAAAGGTTCATTTTAGTCCCTGCGAATATAGCTAATTTTTTATTTTAGCCCCAAGCCGTGAAATAAAAAAAGCCACATCAGCATTCTTAAACACAAAAAATACTTATGGGCTAAAAGTGATGGCTTCGGAAACTGCGGGGACTAAAATGGAAAAATATTTTTTAAAGTTTCCTATATTTGTAGGGACTAAAATGATATTTAAGACTAACAAAAATGACCTATCTTCGCAGATGTTTTTAGTACCGACGGTCAAAAAATTGTTGGTAAAGCTAATAGTTTGTAGCTAAAAAATGTACTGACAATTAATAATCCAGTGGATAAAAGTATTGAGTGGAGGGTAAAACACTTACCTATGGAGAAATTTTGTTATTATACGGAATGCATAATGCATAGAAAAAGTGACCGTAGGTAAATGTTAAATCTACCTTTTTTTGGGTTTGTAATGTTAAATCTACCTTTACCTTACAACGGATAGTAAAAGTCAAATGTTGTGTAGTGGTTGGAATACCCGTTATACCGAATACTTATTTATTATATGTTTTTATTCAAAGAATTATTAAATCGAATTTATATACGTCACTGATGTATAAATATTTTATGCTATCAACCAATTTCAAATTGTCATGTCATTAAAAAGAAATAAGTTTTAACTAACTTATATGTCATCCGTCAAATAATTATGATTAATTATTAATTATTAGTGTTAAAATACTTACGCCAACTGCACATAAACACAAAAATGTTTTATATGACTTTTTTTTTGACAAAATATGACTTTTCTTATTAAGACAAGAAAATGAATATTTCACATGAATGGAAATCTTTTCATATGATTTATAATGTAACGAATCAACTAAGTCTTTCACAGATTTATCATTAAAATTGACTGTAGGATTTAGTATAAACTGTTATGATTAGTTGAAATTGAGTAAACTAGTACTAAATCTTAACCATTGATGACATATTAGACTATATCCTAGGATCTATTTTAATGGTACATTGATGAGGAACATAATTGATCTCTCATCTTAGAATCACCCATTTTATCAAGCTGGCATAATCACCTTATTTCCTAGTTTATGTTCTAGATTCTGAAAGGATGGAAAATGTCAGCAAGGGAAAAAACCTTATTTCCTAGTTTTCCCTCGTTTGAATCATCTAAGGAAACTTTTGTCTCTTTCATTTGTATATACGGTCACACACTTCTGTCCTAAAATAAAAATTGCTACGTTTTTTCTTGCATAGGAATACAATTTGTACAGCCATTATATTGATAAACAGAAGTCGTATTTGCAAATAGAATGGATAATATTGTGTTTGAATTTTGAGACCAAACGTGAGCAAATAGTACTTCAATTTGAACAAAAAATGAGAAGAGTTGTCAAATAGCACATTAATAAAACCAGCCTATTTATTTTTTGAAAGGAACAAGCTAGCTTTTTTTTTTTGACAAGCTAGCTATTTGTTTGACATAGTATTATGCTGAAAATATGCATATGAAGAGAAAAAGTTTTTAGGTTTTGTTCTGGTCTGGGCCTCAACCCACCTCGGATTTCGGCAGAGACACATCAACTCTTTCAGCGCAAAATATACCCGCCCCAATTGCAAGCAACGACCGAGATCGACTAAGATCTATCGCACGATCAGGAGACAACCTTGACTTGATTATTAGCTTGCAACTGTATTGCCACGTTGGATATATCATGCCTCACACACGCCTGAAAGGTGAATCCATGTTAGTTGGCACAGTACCCGGTAAATATGCAAGCCAATCATCGGATTAGGTATGCACAATGGTGGATTCAGGCCCTTACCTATGGGGTGCAAAATTGTTTTATTATCAAAAATGTGTTAGTTCAAAGGATTTTTAAAAGTTTCTTTTTCTAATATCCTCACTTAATTCATTAAAATTAAAGAATCAAATTATTTAAATCCAAATTTATTTAAAAGTAAATCGCCAATTTAGTTTAAAAGTTTACACGTTCTCTCCTATTTAGGTCCCACGGCATATGAAAATAACAAGTAGTCCGTAAAGAATGTGATATTCGTGAAAATAACACGTTTTCACTTCCTAGGAGATCAAGTAAACAAGAAGAAACTCAAGGTTGAGTATTATAGCACCAAGCTTCAAGTGGCAGGCATTCTAAGCAGACCCCTCAAATGGGAAGTGTTTTCTGATTTGAGGGGAAACTTAGGAATGATGGATTTTGTAAACAAGAATTACAGAATTAGTGTGTTAAATCTGTTGTAATTCTAGCGTGATATAAGAGATGTGTAGCATTAAATGTAGTTAGCAGTGCTGTAGCACTGCATGCTTTGTAAACAATTTGTTAAGTTATTAACTGACGGTTATTTCAGTTAGCTCTATTCTTTAGAACAATTATGTTTTATTGATGTATAAGTAGTTCATTATTTGGCAGTGAAATGAAACAACCAATTCAGAGTTCAAGCGATGGATATTCTAATAGCTTCTATATAGTTAATATTGTTGTGGTTATTTGCTCCTCTAAAAACAAATATCCTGTTTGATAACATTTCTCTTCCTAGCTACTACTAGAAAAAGATGGAAATAGTGACGGGAATTACGAGAAGCAAAAAGAGAAAACTCATTTCTAATTTTGTCTCTAAGTGTTGGCAACATCAAATTTGAAGACCAATTCGTTTTTAATCTTACTGCTATCTCTGCTTTTTCAAGTAGTGCTTATTTAATTATCTTTGTAACTTGATTTATGGTAATGTTGTTTTGTCCGGTGTCCACAGCTCATATTCTTCTTATTGTTCTATGCAAGATTTCTCATTTTTGAAAGCTTTTTCAATGTCCATAAGCCTAGTAGGCTCCTTCTACACTTCAATTTTATTGGCAGCATCCTCTTGCAATTAAATTAAATGTAACACAGATAGTTTGGCTAAAGGTTGCACCAGCCTAGCTAACAGTGGTGGGATTTTCAGAGACCATATTTATGCAGAACTCATGGGATACTATTTTAGCAATTGAGCTCGCCTATGCTAAAAGACGGTTGAAATTGAGGCTTGAATAATGTGAATCTCAGCTGGCTGGCAATTTTTGCCTTAACAAATAGTGATATGATGTGCCATGATGTCTAAGAAATAGGTGGAACAATTGTTGAAATTTGCTTAAAAAATATTACTTTTCACTTTCTCAAATTTGTGGAGAGGGAAATATTTTATTTCTTTATAATAATGTTTTAGTGTGTTGCAAATGATGGTTGACCACTCTCGTGTCAATCTTACTAGAATGCAGTTCATCGTTAGGCCTTTACATACTAGTTTTGTTTAAACTAGAAATAGAGTACTCTATTTCATGTTTGACATTTCTTTCTATTTGGCATCTCCCTCTCACGTTAGTTAATTATGTAAACTATAACAATAAAATCAAGAAAAGTCATAATTTTTTTTGATGATATTAAGTCATCCAAGACTTACTCTTCAAAACCTAGATCAAATGTCGTAAAAAATTAATTTGCACGAATTTAACACACGTTCTTTTATTAAGATTTGATCTACAATTTGCTTACATAAAATTTTTGATCTGTCGAAGTGTAGGAATTAATATACAAAACGGATTTGTTCATACAATAACATACAGATTTTTTTACTTTCATGCATGTAGGAAAACTCCAAAAGAAATTAAATATACCATCAATTTATTCTTATATATCATAATAATTATTACAATCACAAACAAATTATATGAAAGAGCTTTATTCTATGAATCAAAGAACAAAATACACGATATATTTAGCTCCATATATACTTGCAATCCAATAAATTGCAACTAGATTATGATCACCACACAATTACTCTTTCTGAAAGACAACTGGGAGAGCATCCCCATCTAAGGCCAAAAGAATCTTCCCATTCTCACGTAGAATACCAACAGTGCCACAAATAATCCTACAAGTTGGACATGCCTCTGTAGGGCACCATCGAATATTATAGATACCAACAGTTTTTGTTTCCACAATCCTAAAGTAGTTTGTTCCTCTACCATCACCTCTCCCAGTGATAATGAGCCTCCTTCCACTTCTCGTGTCATTCTGACCCAAACTCCATTCTGTGGATTGCAAACAACTTGTGGACGCATCAAATGTTATTTTCAAGTCTCTATTAACCCTCACATCATCATCATCATGATCATCGTCGTCATCATCATGATCGTCGTCATGATGGACAGCAAAAGGAGTGAATTTCACGGCTAAACCGCGTGGCAAGTCAGTGTTTTCCAGACCAACGTATAAAGGGCATGATCCATTTCTATTGATCAAAGTGGAACGTCCTCCGTTGTCTGTTATGGCTGGTTTGATGAAGTATTCTTCATCGGTCTCAACGGGTTCACCACTTGTGTCTAGAACGAACACATTGTGAGGTTGGGCTATTGATTTTGTGGCTATCAAAAGCCACATAGCAAGGATGATGATATTGAAGGATCCACTCATTCTTATTGACATGGTTGTACAAGAGGAGGTTTTATGATTAACAATGTGCGCATGTAGAGGTATATATAAGGTACAATGCCGTGGTGATGTGAAGCTGTACGTACGTACATTGACTAATAAAAGTCCAATTAATCTTTAAAATAAGTAATTAATTTACATGACTTTTTTGTTGGAGCTATCCGTACGTTTTCTTGTGAAGAATGCGAAGGGTCTTAATTACTTATTTTATGACCAGTTTGAAATTCTTTAAAGTACATTAGGTGGACAAATTTTTTGTATAAGTGTTTAATCAACCTCTCGTTTGTTTATGTGAGCATTTGCCTCCAATAAATGTTGGCTCAGTTGGTAAGAAATTGCCTCATTCTCCAAAAGGGTGTGGGTTCAACTCCCGCTATCGGTGTGAGGACCTCTTTGGTGGGTGATCTGTAAGTACCCAAACCCTAGTCGATGTGAGACCAACCACTCACACTTGAAATCCCAACAATCTCCCCCTCAATGCAGAAAAGGAAGAAACGCGAACAAAGCCCAACACCTTGCAGTCCGAAAAACACACACAATGAACAGTGAGTAGTTCTCTACCCATAACGAATTAATCCAAGAATATGATGTGATGAAAATGGTTTTGTTTAGCAAAAACAAGGAAAGAGATAATACGATCAAACCATGACCCCAAATCAGACACTACAAAAAAATAGTGGATTAGCGACAGATTTTTCCCACGCTAATTGCTTTTAGCGACGAAATTAGCGACAGACAAAATCAGTTACTAAAAACCTTGACACTAATGTTTAGCGATGAAATTTAATCTGTCGCTAAACATTAGCGAGGGAAATCCCTCACTAAATCCATTATTAATTAGCAAGGGAAATCCCTCACTAAATCCGTCGCTAACCTTGTTTTTTTTTTAAAAAAAAACTGCTTCCCATGTTACTAGTTTTGGTACATGGGAGAGAGATTCCGGTTGTGGTTGATCAGTGGTGGTGAAGGGAAAGCTCCAACGAGAGAGAGGTTGTGGTTTTTGGTGGTGGTCAAAAGGGAGAGAGATGCTATAAATGAGAGAGAGAGATAGAGGTTGTGGTTGTGGAGGTGGTGGTGAAAAGGAAGAGAGATGCTAGTAATATGAGAGAGAGAGGGAGAAGTTGTGGTGAAAAGGAAGAGGGGGATGTGAGAGAGAGAGAGGTTGTGGTTGTGGTGGTGGTGGAAAGGAAGAGGGGGACGTGAGAGAGAGAGAGATGGTTTGTGAGAGAGAGAAAAAAGGGAGAAGATGATGGTGGTGGTGGTGGTGAAAAGGGAGAGATTTTCGTGAGGTAAGAAGAAATGAAATAGAGAAGAAGAAGAAGAAGAAATGAAAGAGGAAAGAAAGAATTCTGGTTTATAAATTTTTTTTGACATTTAGCGACGGATTTAGTGAGGGAAATCCGTCGCTAATTCAAAACGAACCCTTAGAGAGGGAAATTTGTTGCTAGTAGTGGCACAGTCAACAAGGTTCTGGAACGGTCAGAGTGGCACAGTCTCCAATGTTTAGCAACGGACCTTTAGAAAGGGAAATCCGTCGCTAATTAAAAATTTAAAATTTCGCAATTCCCGCCTTGTATATTTCGTCGCTAAAGGCTCCATATTTCGTCCCTAATTATGCCAAAATCTATCGCTAATGATGTTTTTAGCGACGGACCACGAGTCCGTCGCTAAAATCCGTCGCTAATACGTCTTTTATTTGTAGTGAGAGAGGAAAAGAGGGAACAATAGACTAATAAGAACAACAACCAAATCAAATCAGATCCCTCAGAACCAGCTCTAATCTATGATGTTATTGTGTTTTTTTGTTTATATTTAAAAATATATTTTAACAAATAAAAGATTTATTTTTTTTAAAGAAAAAGGTGACATGGCAGGGTGGAGTGGTGTGTGAGTAAGCAACCATAAATGCCACATCAATTTAATGAGGTGACACATCAGATTTTTTATTGGCAAACTTTGACTGGGGAAAACATTTCACCAATTAAGAAAATAGTGGGACTAAAATTACGAGAAAAAAATAGGGGGACTAAAATCGTGGATTGGGTAAAATAGGAGGACCAAAAGTATAATTAAGGAATTTTTTATTTTTGTCCGTAGTCGCGTAATAAAAAAGTCTCATCAGCAATTTTAAAAACAAAAAATTCTTAGGAACTAAAAGTGATGGTTTTGGAAATTGCATGGAATAAAATGGAAAAATACAATGACTAAAACAAAAAATCGCTATATTTGCATGGACTAAAATAGTATTTAACCCTAACAAAAAAGACTATCTTCACAGATGTTTTTAGTACACCAATGGTCAAAAAATAGTTGGTGAAGGTACTTGTTCGTAGGTGAAAGATGTACCGACAATTAAAACATACACCTATGGAGAAATTGTGTTACTATACGACGTGCATAATGCATAGGAAAAGTGGCCGTAGGTAAACGTTAAATCTACCTTTACCTACAACGAACTTTTATAATTTAGTGATTGTTTTTGTCTATGATTAAAAGTCAAATTTTGTAGTGGTTGGAACACCCTGAATAAATATTTTACGTTATCTACCAATTACAAATTCTCATGTCATTAAAATTAAATAAACTATGCCATCCCTAAAATGAATTATGATTGTCCTTTAATCATTTGGTCCTGGGTTCGATCCCTGACCGGTGCGTATGGAAACACATTTGTTGGAAGAGGTCAACAACTTAAATGGATCTTCGATACCTTGAAGGATTAGTCTCCACAGTCATCGTGGAGGATACCTTGGTCTTCCAAAAAAAATCGAATTATGATAATTATTAGTGTAAAAATACTTACGCCAACAGTGCATAAACTCAAAAATATTTTACATGACCTTTCTTATTAAGACAAGAAAATTAATCTTCCGCACGAATGAATATCTTTTCAGATGATTTTTAGGGTGAGGGATCAATTAAGTCTCTCCCCAATTTACCATTGAAATTAATCGTAGGATTTAGTATAAAATGTTATGATTGGTTGAGATTGAATCAACCAATATTAAATTTTAACCATTGATAATTTGTTTTAATAATAGATCAGTGGGGGCTTAGTTGATTCTCATCTTAAAAGGACCCATATTTTCAAGGATAACCACACCTTATTTCTTAGTTTAGGTCGCCAGATTCTGAGGAAAAAGTCAGCAAGGGAAAGAGGTGAGGTTTTCCCTCGTTTGAATCATCCAAGGAAACTTTTGTCTCTTTCATTTGTGTCTACGGTCACATACTTCTGTCCTAAAATAAAAATTGCTGCGTTTTTGTCTTGCATAGGAATAATACATCGTGAAGGCATTATATTGATAAACAGAAGTCGTATTTGCTAACAGAACGAAAAAGCTTGTGTTTGAATTTTGCGACCAAACGTGAGCAAATAGTACTTCTTTTTGAACAAAAAATGAGAGGAGTTGTTTACTGATAGTAGTAGCACATTAACCAGCCTATCTATTTTTTGAAAGGAACAAGCTAGCTATTTGTTTGACATAGTATTATGCTTAAAATATGCATATGAAGAAAAGAAAGCTTTTAGGTTTCGCGCGTTTCTGACTGGGCCTCGGCCCACCTCAGATTTGGGTCGACCGTAGAGGCCTATTTACTCTATCAGTGCAAGTTCCACGCGCCCCAATTGCAAGCAATGACCGAGATTGATTAAGTTCTCATCGCACGGTCAGGAGACGACCTTGGCCTTGATTATCTGCTTGTAACTGCATTGCCACGTTTGATATTTCATGCGCTCACACGCACCTGAAAGGTGAATCCACGTTAGTTGGCAGGGTACCCTATAAATATGCAAGTCAATCATCGGATCAAGTATGCACAGTGTTGGATCCAAGGCGTTGAACCAAATGGTGCAAAAAAGTTTTATTATCAAAAATATTGTTGGTTCATAGGGTTTTTTAAAAGTTCTTTTTCTAATATCCTCACTTTGGGATGACTTTACATTTTTCGGGGTTTGGTTTTAGTTCCTGGGTTTGAAGATGAAGATATTCATCTCAGTTTGGGTTTCTTTTAATAAAAACCTAGTTAAAAAATATATTTATTATTTTAAAATTTTAGTTGGACTTGACATGTCAGCACTCGTCAGCGTCGTTAATGTGAATATATGCCTTGACAGGTTGACAGGAATAATTTTGTTTTGATAATGAATGAAAGAAGTTCTAAAATGTCAAGATTGCAAAAAGCAGAAAAGGACATCAAGCTCTCAAGTCAAGAGTGGTTTTTTTGGGCATTATAGAGGGCTTAAAGCCCAAAGACAAATTACAAAGAGATAACTCTAGGAGTAGCAACTCCTATGAAGTCTGCTAACCACAAGGGGCTTACAAGAGCTGGAGGGAACTCAAATAAACATAAAACAACATCCTGATCACACCCGATAGCTGTCATGGCATCAGCACGAGCATTTGCTTCTCTATAGTAGTGAGAGAAGCGAACATCCAAGTCCAAACACAGTAGAGAGTGAATCTTGTTCACAAGGGCCGAACCTGCCAAACTAACACCACCAGAGTTAGCTAGCTAATTCACCACAATCATGGAATCCACTTGAACATTAATTTTGGTGAAGCCGCGATCTCGAGCAGGCATAAGGCCTTCCAAGACTCCCCAAAGTTCTGCAATATAAGCTGAGCAAGTACCAAGAGCACGCGCATATCCACAAATCCACCTCCCTTCATCGTCACACAGCACACCCCCACTACCAACAACTTTGTTGCAACCCTTTACTGCTCCATCTGAGTTTAAATGAGTCCAGTCTTTCTCAGGAGGAAGCCACCTAACTTGTAAGGTTGTCAAAGAGCGAGAGTTTAATACACTATTGGTTTGCCTAGCAACTTTGTAATCATAGCAAGAATGGAGGATAAAGCGCCACGGTCCACGGAGCATAAGGGCGAACAAAAGAAGAGTTGTTTTGTTTTATTTAGTGTATATTGTATGTCTGTGTAAGTGGAAATAAAGCTCTCTAAAATAACATAAATCACACACTCACATTACTTTTCATAAAAATATATTTTTCTTGAAAATATTTTTAAAACATTTGATAATTGATTAGAATAATCAATAGAAAAGATTATTTTTTATGTTTATATTTATTCCCATTATAAATTGGGGTTTTTCAAATGTGTCTCACGTAATTTATTTTAAGCATAACCTATTATCATGCTTTGTAAAATCAATTTTATTTTGATACATGTTTTTGAATTTGATAACAATTGGTTTACATGGATGCGGCATATCCTTTTGAATACCAATTACCATAATATCAAATGGTATTCAAAATAGTGACTAATTGGTTTACATGGATGCGGCATATCCTTTTTGAATTTGATAACAATTGGGTTAGATTACCGTTTGAAAACAATGAATCCATTTCATTGTTATTTTTATATTATTACCTTTTGAAAACAATGAATCCATTTCAGGGCATCCACCGCCGAATATAGTGAATAATCCCCTCGCTGGATTAGAGGTATCTCGAAGGGTGGACAGCTGACACATGGATTTAAAGTTGCTCTATACCTAAGGCGAAGATCAACCATCGACACTTAGTTCAGGCAGGATGAGCCCTAACCGCTCATAATGAGTTTTGGAATCACCACATATTTTGATTATTTTTTTTAATTGGTTTGAATAATTTTTTAT
Source organism: Astragalus glycyphyllos (assembly GCA_963573325.1). Lineage (NCBI taxonomy): Eukaryota > Viridiplantae > Streptophyta > Magnoliopsida > Fabales > Fabaceae > Astragalus > Astragalus glycyphyllos. Next base: position 6,193,668 of record OY754308.1, on the reverse strand, counting down.
TTAGTCTCCTTCATTCCGTTTTCTCTACAAATAGGAGCCTTGTGATAGCTCTTTAGAACAACTCATTTTTGCATCAAAGTTATACCAAAATTATCTTCTCATCACTCTCATTCATTTTTCACTTGCTAATAATTTATTTGAGAGCTTTATACTCCACATAGTTTGAGTTGTATAATTTTTGCTTCAATTTGTTCTATGTACACTATTGAGTGTATTATCTTTATCTATTTTATTTCTTATTTTTTGTGCGTGATCCCAAGTTATTCAAGAGAGGTGATATCTCTTGGTTTTGAAGCTCTTTTACATAGGGAGGTGATATCCCGGTTTTGTGTGAAGAGGGTGTTCTTCGGTTGTAAGGGTTTCTAGCTGAACCTGTTCTAAACGCTAGTGGTTGAGGGATTAAAATCCCTTGGTGTGTTTCAGGACTAGACGTAGGCCTCAAGAGTGGCCGAACTAGGATAAATTTCCACTTGTCTATTTCCTTTTCTTATATCTCTTTTATTTTCCTTTCCAAGTTATTTTTTGTTATTATTTTTTTTAGCTTCTTTATTTATCGCTTATGATTTTAATTCAATCCTTTTCTTAAGCGCATTAATTTATTGGATCCTTTTTTATTTAAGTACTTCATTTTTAATTTCTATTTTTAAGTTCACAATTCACCCCCCTCTTGTGTTTGAAGTCACTTGGTCAACAGTTAAGGACACATCAACACCGTTAAGGACACGTCAGCGCCGTTAGTGACATGTAAGGTTTTTTGTAATGGAAAAACTTAAAAGGACTAACAGTATACACGTTATCTAACTTAAAGGACTAAGCTGATACAAAAAACATAAAGGACCAACTTGTTATAAAAAAATAACTTAAAGGACCTCTAATGTAATTTTGCCTTTTATATGCTTTACAAATTAAGAAGAAGTGAGACTTTATTTGTTAAAATAAGTGTTCACGAACAAAATTGGGAGTTGATTTATTTTCTTTATTTGTTAAAATGGAAAGAATTGTGAGGTCGTGTGCAAAATTTTATTTTCAGGAGGGCCAAAATAAAAATAATATAGGAAGATATGTGTATATTTTTATTTTTTAGGGTGTGCAACTTCCCACCCTGGAATACATATAGACTTGCCATTAGATGCATTTATTATTCACTACCTCATATTCTAATCCCTCTGTGCTAACTTAAGCATTGGATTGTGTGCAGGTATCACACCTCCCTTTGAGTCTTTGAAATGAAGTGGTTAAATGGTGGACATTGAACACTTTACACTCTCAAGTGAAAACTCCACTTGAGAGAATCCTCTCATGATTGGGGGAGCTTATCGAAACAACGTATGACATGTTTCATAAACTGTTTTTAGTTAATTTTTATAAGCTCCAATGAAAATTGCGAAGGGAACAAACAATAAATAAAGTACCATAGAAACCTAACCATTCCTCTCAATCAACAAAACAATTCTCGTAAACTTTGGATAAGAATCTATGGACTCTGTCTAACAATCAAACCTGAAACGAAATTGGAACTCACAATGTTTGGAATGTAGATAAACATATATTACCAAACCAGAGACACGGCAAACCAACAAATGGAAGACCAATGACAATAAAATCATAGGTAAGGCTACTTACTATTCCCTCAGTTCCTATTTACTGGTCGTTTTTTGGCTTTTTACACATACCAATGAGACCAATAAATTTTGTTACTTTTGATAAAATTAATTCTCTTTTACCTATAATACCCTTAATGATTTACTATCTCATTTCATCTATTTCTCTCTCTACAATAAGTACTTAAGGGCATTATTGACAAATTAAACAATAATAAATGTTGTATTGGACTTTAAAAATGACTAGTAAATAGAAACAAATTTTTTCTACAAATGCAAGTAATAAGGAACAGAGGGAGTACTTCCAGATTGGTGGAAGCTTTTTGATCTTATTGTAATAGCGAGCTAGACGGTGGATTCTTCTCTCTACAAGAAGCAACCTGAACTTGGAGTCCTTATCCTTTCTGTTCCTCTCCAAATGCTTCCTAATTGAAATAGCCTTCTTGATCAAGTGGTACAGATCCTCAGGATTTTCAGGGCAAGTTCAGTAATTAATCAACCCCAAAGCATTCTATTTTTTCATAATCTAAAATGACACAAACGCCAAACTCACTTACAAAGGGAATCTTTGAGGATTCAGAGGAATTTGCTTTCGGTGACGCTCTAGACACGAGTGATTCCTTGAGAATCCGGGAGAATGACACCGATTAGTAGTGGAGCAAAAAAACGGTGGCTATGGACTCTAAGTCGCAATGAGAAGATGAGAACTAGGTCAGAGTTCCATTTTAACCTGTCAAGTACAATTTGCCTGTAATAAGATTTAAAACAGACTCCATTTTCGAAAAAAACAAGGGACAGGGCTTATATTTATATTAGATGGATGGTATTTGATGATTAGATGAATTTTAGAGAAGGATTAGTGCTCGAATAAATTTATTTGGCGCGAAAATCTAATTTAATCGGTAAATTGCTTTTACTCGTTGAATCGGTTTAATGATTGATCGAACCTCGAGTACGGGAGGTTAGGATCATGTCGCATTTTGTTATTGGCCAAGGGAGTCAACAAAACGTGAAGACAAGAGTTAGTAGTTAAACCTAGATTAGACTATGTGTCACATTATCATATCTCCACATGTTTTTTGTAGCTCATGTATACCCCATCCTTACCATAAGACATGCAAATATTTAGGTGACTGGCCCTTTAGACTCATAATATTTTGACAGCAACAAGCAAATATGCCACCTAAAAAGATTAATTGGCACCACATTCTTGGTAATAGGCTATAAAAGCAAGTTAGGGAACCTCATTCCTCATTGTGTAAAACCAATCTATTTCATATAGAAAGCAACGCCTTTTTCCTTTGAAACCTTCTACCATATACCATCTTGTGTACCATTTACTTCTTTCAAAGTTTTATAACATCAAAACACCCAAACAACCAAACTAAGTATAACCTGATCATGCCATTGTGTGCATTGTTGTGTTAGTGTTTAAGTACATGCCGGCGTTAGTAAAGCAGTTATTACATTCGTACTGTAGGGGTGTTTCTTCTTACATCATCTATGATATCTGATTATGTTTGGTCGATTGTTTGATGTTATGAATTTATGTGCTCAAAATGTATGCAAAATTTGTATTTGTGGCACCTTTGTTGGCTTATGTGTTTAAGATGATTATTGTAAATTGTTGTATGTAAGCTATTTAAGTTTCATGTGGGGCTGGGATGATGATCATTGACAAGTTATGATTGATCGAACTGCAGAATTTTTTGAAAAGTAAATAAACTAATAAAAATAATAATTTTTTTAATTCATAATGAACGAGGGTAGTAACGAACAATTACATTTAGATGGAAAACCGATAGAGATTTCCTTTGAAACAGAAAAATTTTCAGAACCACCAAAAGAGCTTTTAACTAAGAATTTATTTTCAAAAGTACAAATAACACCTTAGGATGCGTGATGAGAAGATGAGAAGATGATGACTCTACCTAGTAGGGGGTTTAGAACATATATTTCTGTCTCGAACGCTTGGGTGCGAGTGTGCTGTTTAGAGGTGATTAACTTTGTGCTGGTACATATTCATTCAAGCATTGATGCATAATTTGGGCGACTGTGTGGAACACCCTAGGTGAAGTAGTAATATGATAGTTGAGCATTATGTTTTGCTGTGTGTGGTTATTATTTCGATTGTGTGCCGGTCTTCACCGTGTGCGGCTATTATTTCGGTTGTGTCGGTCTTTGCTATGTGCAGTTATTGTTTCGACTGTGTGTCGGCCTTCTCTATGTACAATTATTATTTCAGCTGTGTGCAGCTTTCGCTGTGTGCGGCCTTTCTCGAGAGATTCCGGAAACTTCATGTGCATTAGCCTAACCCATAGGGATTGACTATGCGCTCTGATTGCGTGTTATTGGGTATTATTGTAGTTTATTTGGTTGTATTATATACTATGTTTTATTTACATACCTTGTTATATATGATTGTGAAGTCAATAAATGTCACAAAGAAGAAGGGGGGTTGGAATTGTGACCATTTTTAAATTTACCTGAAACAATATAACTATCTTCACAAGTATGATTAGATATTAAGATAGGGAGTGCTCTAAGTCAAGAAGGGTGAGTGAAAGCAATCTTCTTAACTTTTATAGTGAGTAGAGAAGGTTTAGAATAAATTGTCTTCTCAACTATATAACAGAGTTGAGAATGGTCAGTAAGCTCTGTCTTCAACACTTACTTTAAAGTACTTGACTTTTTGATCATTTAAGTAGTGTAAGCATATGTGATTCACAGTATTACATTTATATTCAAAATATCAAGAGACTTCCTAAGTTATTATTTGTTTAGGAGAGATGTGAGAAGGGTTTAATTGGGGCACGGGTTTAGAATACTAAGCCAAAACTTAGTTTTACTTACTAAATCTGTGGCTGCCGTTGGATCAGAGTCTTTTTAATAAATTTTAATCTAACGGATAGTGTTTAACGAGGGCATATGTGTCATTTCACCCTTCAGTTTTTCCTTCTCACGCATCACACTTTCTTCTTTGTTCTCACGTTCTCCGCGCAACCTCCGGCAACCATCACACACTCCGGCAACCATCAAGTACTCACGTTCGCGTGCTTGTGTTGTCGGAAGTTTATAGAAAAGTCTTACTCTCGTTCGCGTGTCGTTGTGAATATTTGCCTTTCTTGGCGCTTTCGGTGGAGAAAATGTCAAGCTCATCAGAGTATTCAGTGTTTTCCGGCCATCTGCAATTGGTACGCACTTCATTTGGGTTTCTGGAGATTCACGTGTTCTAGTTGTGCATGGGGAATTATGCTTCTTAAGTGATGCAACTATGATGTTTGGTGAAAGGCTTCAAAGGGGAGCTAAGCCTTTTCTCATTGCAATTCTTTATCAAAAAGTGAAGCTTGAAGAAACAAGAACAGCAATGTAAGAAATTCAATCGAATCATTGAGGTTTCGTGGAGCAGGTTTATTGGAAGAATGGCTAGAAATTCACTGAGCTATTGAAATTAGAGGGCTGTTGGCGTTTATTTTTTGCTGCTATACAGTTGCTTTTTTCTAATAAGCATTGTTGTTACTCTTGGTTTTAGGCTCTTAGTGCACTATGTATTAGTTTATGCACTGCGTTGTGTGCCTGGTGTAAGGGCTACAATTCTGTTGGTGATATAAGGGGAGTGGATACTAAAGCAATGTTGATTGGTTTTTGTTGGGGTGGGGCGCTGCTGTGTCTGCTGGGTGTTGTGGTTGCTGATGGTAGTCACTTAGGGGTCTACTTGTTCTTTGTTGCTTTTTTCTATTGTTGATGCAGTACTTTCTGTAGTGTAATCTGTTATAATTGCGCCTCAATAGTACTTGTACCAAGTGCCTTTGCAGTAATAAATGTTCTTTGTTATTGTTATCCTTATAGTGATAACTGTGGTTAGTGATTGTTAGTCGTCACTAACCACAAAATAGTGTAACAGTGGTTAATACCAGAAATCTCAATGTCTTCATTAGGATAGTACATTAGACATTCAATTTCTTCATTAGTAGCTTAAATAAATTATTCATATTATGATTAAGAGCAAATTATAATCCTAACCAATGTTATGCATATTTGTGGTAAGTGGCAATAACCACAATTTAGTACCCCAATGGTTAGTGGCCACTAACCACAGGTATACATAACTGTGGTTAGTGACCACTAACCACAGAACAGTGCAACGGTGGTTAATACCAGAAATCTCAATGTCTTCATTAGGATAGTACATTAGAAACTCAATTTCTTCATTAGTAGCTTAAATAAATTATGCACATTATGATTAATAGCGAATTATAATCCTAACCGATGTTATGCACATTTGTGGTAAGTGGCACTAACCACAAAATAGTACCCCAATGGTTAGTGGCCACTAACCACAGATATGCATAACTGAGGTTAGTGTTGTTTTGGTGGCCACTAACCACAGAATAGTGCAACAGTGGTTAATACCAAAAATTTCAATGTCTTCATTAGGATAGTACATTAGAAATTCAATTTCTTCATTAGTAGCTTAAATAAATTACGCACATTATGATTAAGAGCAAATTATAATCCTAAACAATGTTATGAACATTTGTGGTAAGTGGCAATAACCACAAATTAGTACCCCAATGGTTAGTGGCCACTAACCACAGATATGCATAACTGTGGTTAGTGCTGTTTTGGTGGCCACTAACCACAGAATAGTGCAACAGTGGTTAATACCAGAAATTTCAATGTCTTCATTAGGATAGTACATTAGAAATTCAATTTCTTCATTAGAAGCTTAAATAAATTATGCACATTATGATTAAGAGCAAATTATAATCCCAACCAATGTTATGCACATTTGTGGTAAGTGGCAATAACCACAAATTAGTACCCCAATGGTTAGTGGCCACTAACCACAAATATGCATAACTGTGGTTAGTGGCCACTAACCACAGAATAGTGCAACTGTGGTTAATACCAGAAATCTCAATGTCTTCATTAGAATAGTACGTTAGAAATTCAATTTCTTCATTGGTAGCTTAAATAAATTCCATACACTAGCCAAAACAATTACATAGAAGTTCAATTTCTTCATTCATCTACAATTTCAATTACATAGAAGTTCTAATTTTCCTATCTTTTCCTTGAGCCTTTTTCCCCCTTCATTTTTCAGTATTTCAACTTTCAATTGGTCACAAAAAGTGTTTTCTTCCTCTTGTATTGATTCCCTTAACGAAATTGTTCCGGTTCAAAATTGTTGGATACCCATTTTTCAGTGTTTGCTCCGGTTCAAAATTGTTGGATACCCATTTAACGAAATCTCCTGGAATCCTTTTCCATTTGCAAACGAGAAGAAATGCTCCAAAACCAGTTGATTATAACAATTGTCTCTGTCTTTCATTAATGTCATTCAGCAATTGGTAAACCTTTTCTGGTTTACACATATGTCTGTATCTTGTATTTTCCGCTTCTCTTACTCTTTTTTTGTTTTCCATCCTTCTTTATCTAAAAAAAAACATGCACACTAATCACCAAATGCATTTAAACATTAGTATGCTTACTAATCACTAAATGCATGAAACAAATATTTAGTGAAGTAAAATAACTAATCTCAACATGCAAGTTCCTTCAAAAATACTTGCTGATAGAAGAAATATCAAAGGAAACTACACACAGGTTTGTTAATAATTTCTTAGTTTCTTTTCTTTTTTGCTTCAAACAACATACTGTCACACTCAAAGTTACTGAATTGACCACAGCCATCTCTGCTTGTACTGATATATAATTATGATTATAAGATAAGTGAACAATTCAAAAAGCAATCCCGTTACACACAGTTACTGACTTCAAACACAATTCAGATTAGATAAAACAGGTTATTAGTACCTAAAACAAAACAAAGTGACAATAGTTGTACCTTGAGTTGAACATATTTAAATTAGACTCAAATTTTTCCTTTAAGCCTATATACATGGTATGGTAACTCTTCTTTGAAAGGAAAAACACTCAACAGAAGTGACAAAATAAAAACATGCACCAGTGTCACTTACTCATCAAATAGATTTGAAAGAACAAATCAACATGGCTCTCTCTAAATTCTTAGCATTCTACTCCACATTGTTTGAGTATTGGACCAGTTTGCTTAGGCAAGAAATGATTCCTCTTGTGAGTAAAATGAATACCAAAATGACTAATTGGATTAGGGAACTCCAAATATTTGGCATATTTGTAACAAATAGTTTTGAAATAAAATGAGTTTTGTGTTTCAAATTCTTGCAAGATCATAGCCGACAAAAAAATGAAATCATCTGATCTATTCCTAACCATTTGAGCATTAAAACTCACTAACCACAAACTAGTAACACAATGGTTAGTAGTTTGGTTAGTGAAACTACTAACCATTGTGTTACTAGTTTGTGGTTAGTGGCCACTAACCATTGTGTTACTAATTTGTGGTTAGTGGTCACACATACCAAATTCTCAGTTCAGTTGATTTCATTTAGCTCAATGCCTTAATTTGCACTGCCACTATATTGATAACCATATAATTAATTCATATTTAAGCAACATCCCTATTACCCAGAAACTTGAATTTGAAGCATGCAAAAGGAGGAATCATTCAATTAACGTTTTCTAATGAGAAATTTGAATAAATAAACATGCAGAGAGAGAGAGTTATACAGATAATGACGGCGACGGCGAAGAACGCGACGGTGGACGGTGACGAACTGCAGTGACAGTGACGAACTGGAACTTGAGAGTTCAGCGATTGACGGTGACGAACTGAAACTGGACGCGCGACGGTGAACTGGAACGGGAAACGCCAGCGAAAGTAAACGTGCAACGGTGAGGCTGACGAACTGGAAACGTCTCGTTGTCGTTTCAAAACAAAATACACTACGAATTGGAAACGAGCACTCGACGGCGAGTTTGTAGAGTTCTGTTGCGACAGACGGTGGATTCACAGTGGTTTGCGACGGCGAGTTTGTAGAGTGGGTTCACGGTGGTTTGCGCAGAGTATTTGTGCTCGTTTGCGCGCAGAGAATTGGGGAAGGTGTTTTGAAATTGGGTTTTTAATTACTATGGAAATGACGAATGTACCCTTTTAGTATTAATTACTAAGCTTTTGGCTTAGTACCCTAAATCACTCTCTATATTTCTGTCTCGAACGCTTGGGTGCGAGTGTGCTGTTTAGAGGTGATTAACTTTGTGGTGGTACATATTCATTCAAGCATTGATGCATAAATTTGGGCGACTGTGTGGAACACCCTAGGTGAAGTAGTAATATGATAGTTGAGCATTATGTTTTGCTGTGTGTGGTTATTATTTCGGTTGTGTGCCGGTCTTCACTGTGTGCGGCTATTATTTCGGTTGTGTGTCGGTCTTTCCTATGTGCAGTTATTGTTTCGACTGTGTGTCGGCCTTCTCTATGTACAATTATTATTTCAGTTGTGTGCAGCTTTCGCTGTGTGCGGCCTTTCTCGAGAGATTCCGGAAACTTCATGTGCATTAGCCTAACCCATAGGGATTGACTATGCACTCTGATTGCGTGTTATTGGGTATTATCGTAGTTTATTTGGTTGTATTATATACTATGTTTTATTTACATACCTTGTTATATATGATTGTGAAGTCAATAAATGTCACAAAGAAGAAGGGGGGTTGGAATTGTGACCGTTTTTAAATTTACCCGAAACAATATAACTATCTTCACAAGTATGATTAGATATTAAGATAGGGAGTGCTCTAAGTCAAGAAGGGTGAGTGAAAGCAATCTTCTTAACTTTTATAGTGAGTAGAGAAGGTTTAGAATAAATTGTCTTCTCAACTATATAACAGAGTTGAGAATGGTCAGTAAGCTCTGTCTTCAACACTTACTATAAAGTACTTGACTTTTTGATCATTTAAGTAGTGTAAGCATATGTGATTCACAGTATTACATTTATATTCAAAATATCAAGAGACTTCCTAAGTTATTATTTGTTTAGGAGAGATGTGAGAAGGATTTAAAACTGTGTTTTGGTTTAAAACATTTCTTAGCAGAGAAGGGTCAACATACTGTCTTCTCAGTTTTCATAAAGCTTCTCCTGAAAGAGAGTTTTGTCACAGAGTGTAAAGCAACTTAGAAAAAGCAGTAAATAACACAATGATGTATAGTGGTTCACCCAAAACCCTAGGCTACATCCACTCCTCACTCCCTGCAAGTATTTCCACTATTTACCAAATAGTTTACAACTTTTACACCTCCCTAGGCTAAAAGTACTCTTGGTAGTTTTCTTCACACAGCTCTACCTACTAGAAACACCCCTAATAGAATCCTTCTGATCTATTAGACTGATTCTATCACAAAAGCACTCACTTCTCAAGCCCTACAGCAACGCATGCTACTTGAGAAAGTTTCTTACAGGTTTTCTGTTAAGTGTTTGGGTTTGTGGGATTTCTAGAGCTTGGTTGATACAAACGGAGATTCAATGGATACAATAACACAAGCATTTATACATACTCAGAGATCAAGTGAATCCCTTCTGTTTTGTAGCAGCTCAGTACGGATAAGAGAAAACTTTGACACTTGAGAAGGTTGGAAGATTAGAGCTCAATGTACTCTCACACGGATCAACGATGGCCAGGAGAGTTTATTTATAGCTGAAATTATGTGTAATAACCTCTGGTCCATAGAAAAGAGTCGTTGGAAAAAGTATATAGCCATTTATAGCCGTTTGAGATGGTGTCTGATTAATACAATTGTGTTTCTGCTTTTCTGCAGAAGACAGCTGTTTCCAGTTGTCATGACTCTTCTAAACTGCGACTCTTCTCAACTATGACAGATGTTGAAGATGATGCTTCTCAAGTTGATGCTTCTAATGAAGATATTTGTGGTATGGCCTTTCTCAACTTGATTGTTCACATCATGATCCTTCTGATTGTCATGACTCTTCTAATGATGCTTCTCAACTTGACTCCTCTCATCTAAAGCTTCTCATCTCCTTTCTCATAGTTCTTTCATGATGCTTCTTAGGTTGACCCTTCTGGTTTACTCTCCTCCTGTTGCATCTGACAGATAAGGCTTCTCACGATGATCTTTCTCAAGTTTACACTTATGGTCTTGATCTTTGATCTTGTCAAGAGAAGGTTTCTTCTTTAAGACCTTGTGAGCAACATTATTTCAAATCTTCTCAGTTATGTTGCTTCTCATAAGCATGGACCTTCTTGAGATTTGTTTGATTATACTTTTACTTATTGTTCACTCACGAAGAAGCATTAATAGCATATGAAATCAAATAACTTAAGCTTCTCACAATTGAAGTTTGGTAATCATCAAAACTAATTAGGGATTTTGCCTCAACAATCTCCCCATTTTTGATGTTTGACAAACTCTATTGAGATGGATTAAGTTTTCTAAGGCATAATTATTTTTACTCCCCCTGAATATGGGTCATTTCCGGCAGATTTTGGCCGCCAAAAAAACCCTTTTTTCTTGTAGTGAAGAACATAATTCAGAACAGAAGGAAATAGCAGGTCTTGGAATGTCAGGAAACTGAGGGACAGGAACAAATTCTGGAGGAATGAGATTTGGCGCAAGTGTGGTCATCCCTTGCTGTAGAATCCATGACTGATACTACTCATCCCTAGCAGCTTGAGCTCTCTGACCTTGTTGGATGATTGCTTGACCTTCAAGCACATTCTTCAGCAGATCTTTCATCATTCTCATCATCTTTTCCATCTTGGACATACGTTTTTCAAGAGCTTTAGAGGCAGGTGGGCTTTGCTCTTTAGATTCCTCAAAAACTTTCTCTTGGGCTATATTAGAAGGTCAGCCAGCATTGAAGAAAGAGGAATTCAGAGACCCAAACTTAGATGGCATTTCAGAAGGGTGAGTTTGGGTGTTGATGGAAGGGTACATTGGTTGAGGGGAGTCATCTTGGGGTGTTTGGTTGAGGTTCAGAAATTGATTGATGTTTGAGGAGGTTATGGTGTTGGTGGTTTTCAAAGGAGAGATTCCATGTTCTAAGTTGATTACAGCAATTAATTGATCAAGGTTATGGGAGGTTACACGTGAGATGGTGGGATTTGGTGATGGTTCAGTAGGAGGTGCAGTTGCAATTAGGAGTGGTTGAGGTGAGAAAGGTGGAAGTGTAGGCATTTGTTCATTGAACATTGAAGGGAGAGGGGTTTGTATGATAGGTGAGGAGGTGTTATAGTGAGGCTCCCCCTGTGGTGATGCTGGGATTGGTTGGGTTAAAGGTTTAGAGACATTACCATTTATAGTTTCTTGAGTAGAATCATTCTTCTCTGCTTCGGCAGTTTCACCCTTCTCAGCTTGTGCAGACACTTCTTTCTTAGCTTCTTTTTCATCTTGTCCTTTACTTTCATCAGTTGCCACCTCATGTGATGGTTCTTCAGTAGTCTCAACATTCAAATTGAATGGAGTAAGGCTCTCAAGCACTACTGTTCTCTCAGAACAATTACCACCAGATGAGTTGAGGTGCAATTCCTCAGTCTTCTCTTTTGTATTATCACCGTCAGAGTTTCTTTCTGGTGTGTGCATACCTTCTCCAGCAGCAACATTATCAAAATGCTGCACCGAATTACTGGTTACCTCTTGATCAATAGGTTTCCATACAGTTCTCTCATTGCCTCTTGTGTACACCTTTATTACTGGAGCCAAATCAAATCTTGAGGTTAAGTGATTAGATTCTACTTGAGGACCCTTCTCAAGTTCCTTTGAGGCATGCTCCTCTTGAGACTTTTCCTTCTCAACAATTTCCTCATCATTCTGATCCTTCTTAGATACATTTTCCTCATTTTCTTGGGATACATCCTTCTCACCAAGATTTTCTTCATCTTGACCCTTCTAAGGATCATTGGTTTCAACTCTTTCATCCTTCTGAGGTTCTGTTTCCTTTTCAGAACTCTTCTCTAGTGTCTTTTCCTTCTCTTGTGGAATTTTATCATTCTTCTTCTTGCTCTTTGTCTCCCTCTTATCACTTCAACAAGTGATTCTTCTTATCCTATTTATCTTCTTCTGTGGTAACTTCAATCCCCATGAGTTTCAGATTCTTGGCAGTGAAGGTATTTGTTTCAATGACACCCTCATCAACAGGAATGTTAATCAAGTAATGATTGAACACTCTAGTGAGATCCTTGCCATAAGGTAAGGAAGTAGAAGTTTTATCTGCCATGATTGCATTTATCATGTGGTGGATCATGAGAATGGGAAGCCTTATGGATGTCTTAGTGATGAGATGATATAATGTCATGCAATCACCAGTAGTGACTTTCTCAAAAGAACCAGCCCTGGGAAGGAGAGTATGTGAGCAGATATGGAGAAGGATTCTAACCATGTCTTTTAGATTGGGGCTGTTATAGGGACAGAAGGGTCTTTGAGAAGGGTGTCCTTAACTTCATCTAAGGAAACTCCCATCAACTTATACTAGGATTCATCATACACTTGAGTTCCTTCATCTGGTATGTTGAGAGCTCTTCCAAGGGAGAGAGAGGATACAATAAACTCTCTATTGTTGACCCAAGAGGTGATGGATGGAGGATCATATTTGATTGTAGCATATGCCTAGAATTCTCTGACCCTTTTCTTGTAGACCAAATCATCCAAAGTGATGAACCTCTCCCATTACTGTTGAGTGAGAAATGGGGTAATGTTCCAGCCACATTTTTCATTCTCCTTTAAATATGTCCCTCTTCTTTTGTTGTTTAGCCATCTGTTGATTATATTAGATATCAAGGCTAATTCTTCTCTTTCTGTATCATCATTAGTTTCTTGCTCTTCATCATCCTCTTGAGAAGATATAAGTGCCAGTGACTTAATTTTTTGAGAAGAGATATCTTCTTTTTGAGAAGCTTTCAAAGCAACTGTCTTTCTTTTTGGATGTTGTTCGGTACCTGGACGTCGGGTCCTGATGCCCAAGTCAGCAAGGGAAGTGGAGAGGTAAGAGTGGAATGAGAACGTACCTGGAGATGGAGGGCCGCACTCCTATTTATAGACAAAGTGTCGTTGCTGAGCCATTGGATGCAGGTGCGGGTCTCTCCGCCGTTGGATGCGGCCGTAATGCGCATCGGGTTTCCCTGGCACGGAAGTGGGTCTGACCCGAACCTGTGGGTCTTGGGCACAGTCCGGAACAGTGGCCCCCCAAGTTGAGGTCGGCGAGTGGACAAGGTCGAGCTCGACTTGATTGGACGGTTGGCTTCTAACGGGGGTAATGATTGCAGCGCCACGTGTCTCCTGTTTAGAGGGGAACAGGGAGGTGACGTTTGAGGAATCGAGGCGGAGGCGCCATAATTGCAGTTCAATTCCCCATGTCAGAATTGAAGTCACACATTGATTGGACGTGCCGGTTCGATTTCCGAGTCCCGGAAGTATATAAGTTCTTGTGGGGATCTCCCATTTTTACTTTGTCATTTTGAGTGTTAGAATCATTTCTCGTCGATGATACCCAAAGGTTCCTCTGAGTTCTCCGACGTTGTACCGACCTAAAAGTTCACCGCCTTTTTGGAATTTACTTCTATCCGAGATCTTTATTTAAGCAAACGAGATCAACATTTCTGCCAATGTCGAGTGTTGACATGGTAGGCTCGTCGGCAGCGGATCATCAAAGCGATTCTGCTATTCAAGAGGATCCAACACGGGAGGTCAGCCCTGTGGTGGAGGAATAATCGGAAACTGCTGGTGCTCGCGAGGCGGAAGGATACAGGTTTAATCCGGCAGAGTACCGCTGGGTCTCCACCGTGGTCGTCGAGACCACGGCCAATCTGAAAAGCCAGTCTCTATCCGACTTCCAGCAGTATGTGACCGCTCCTGCCGGTCAAAAGTGGAGGTTGGAGGACGCGGGACAACTGCCGGCTTGCACCAGGCTACCAAGAAAGGAGGTCCGCTACTTTTTCTATGGGAGGTTTCTGGACACAATGGGAATCCGGGTGCCTTTGTCCGAGTTTCAGCGGGGCGTGCTCGATCACTTGCAAATAGCTCCGTCTCAGCTGGCCCCCAATGCCTGGGGGTACATCAATTCTTTTGAGGCCGTGATGGCCTACCTAGGACGGCTTCCTTCTGTGCGGGTCTTCTTCGCCGTTTTTGATGTGTCTCACCAACTAGCGAAGGAAGACGCTTGCCGACAGGATCATGTCTGCCTTCGGGGTTCCCGATACCAAGCTTATTTCAATCTGGTGAATGACTCCAACAAAGGGTTTAAGTCCGTCTTCTTTTATGTTTAGGCATTAAATAAAGAGGCAAAAAGGGCCATTGCAGAATATGATGGTTCAGAGTTGGTGAGGACGCACTTCCCCTTATCCTGGTCCGGAGATCATTTTGATCAGGACACTAAGGCTTTTGCTGTGAAGCCGGGGTCCCTTGGGGGCGAGGACGCCATCACTTACAAGCTGCTCAAAAGCTGGGGGGATAAGCTGCTCAGAGTTGGCCTCAAATTTGAGTGTGCCTCCATTATCCAAGACGGGGTCGAGTCCGCAGCCAAGCTGAATATTACTTTGGGTAAGAATTGTTACTTGAGTTGGCTGACTGTCCCGATCCCGATCCCAACACTCCTGTGATTGGAGCCCAGCTCAGAGCCTGCTCTACAAAACTGAAGGGTAGCTCAAGTCGGAAGAGGGCCGTTTCCAGCACGTGAAGTCAACAATGTCACAAGGAAGGGGGTTTGGAATTGTGACCCTTTTTAAAATCACCTGCAAGAAAAGAACTTTCTTCAAAAGTATAATGTAGATTTAAGATAGTAAGTGATATGTGTTAAGAGGGGTGAGTCAAAACAATTCTTCTTAACTTATATTGTGAGCAGAGAAGGGTGATTGATCTGTCTTCTCAACTATATGAAGGAGTTGAGAAGGGTCAGAAGGTTCTTCCCTCAATGCTTGTCTCAATGATTCTGTTTAATTGCTTTGAAGTAGTGCTAAGCTAGTAATGAAGATATAATTTGTCTAGAACATCTTTTCAAGAGTTTCAATTATAAGTCATAAGTATGGAGAGGAGTGAGAAGGGTTGAAAACTTAGTTTTCTTAATAACAGTTTGTTTACCGTGGTTTTTGGTAAACAACCGCTAGTTTAAAATTAGGTTTAAATATGTATTTAGTCCCTGCAAATGTCCCTGTTTTTCGATTTAGTCCCTGCAAATTTTTTTTTTAAATACGTCCCTGCAAAATAACATTTTTTTAAATACGTCCCTACAAAATAAAATTTTTAAAAACGTCCCTGCAAAATAGCTTTTTTTTTTAAATACGTCCCTACAAAATAACTTTTTTTTTAAATACGTCCCTGCAAAATATCACAATTTTTTTTTGTTGGGACGTATTTCAAAAAAAAGGTTATTTTGCAGGGACGTATTTAAAAAAAGTTATTTTGCAAGGACGTATTTAAAATTCCAACTTTCGGAAGGGCATATTTAAAAAAAAGTTATTTTGCAGGGACGTATTTAAAAAAAAAATTGCAGGGACTAAATCGAAAAACAGGGACATTTGCAGGGACTAAATACATATTTAAACCTTAAAATTATTTGCTTGCAAGATCAACTAGTAAATCTTAAGACATATTGTGCATTGATTTCCCAGAAATTATCGAGTTTTGTTAATGTTCTTACGGTTTTGATGAAAATGATGAAGATAACCGCCAATTTCAAAGGTGTTGAAACTGTCGAAATTACTTCAAAATGATACAGTTCTGAACAGAATGTGTAAAAAGCAAGTAAAGTGCAAAGAATTTAAGAAAACAGATTAAAATTGCATTGAATGAATAGAAATTGGTGCACAAGTGCATACATTGTTCTGTAACTCGCTTTTCTCTCTCACTTGGAAGTTGGAGAATGAGAATTCTGTATGTGCGTATTGTGACCCGTTTTTCCTATAAAAAACTACTATTTATACAAATAGAAAATAACTGTACAGAATATTTAAAAATGTAACTGCTACATCCCTTCGACAGTGGTTGCTTGATTCCAATCAATTACCAGTCTTCAAAACCTCTTCTTGTCGAAATCACTGTCTTCAACACTTCGATTTCAGCAAGCCTCATGTCGAAATCATCTTGACACAACCAAATAACTTAACTCTTCTCAATGTCGAAATTGACATCTTTCTCTTGAAATAATAAGTCAAACATCGTTGACCCCATGCAGAGAACGAACTCTACACCAAATGGCTTAACAAAGTTGAGTCGAAGAAGGGCGAATTCTGGAAATCCCAAGGGATTTATGACCTTATTCAACTGTCGAGATATGGCCCTAGGTACCACAGCCCCATGCTCATCGCAGCATTACATTTTTGGGAACTCACAACTAACAGCTTACATCTTAAATGTGGCGTGCTCACTCCCACCTTGCTGGATGTGGCTGCCATAACTGGCCTTAAACCGACAGGAGAAATTTTCAATCCCAACACCACCACCAATACCTACCAATTCAACTTCAAACGTGCCACATTTTCTGGGTACATTGAAGATCAGCATGTAACTGATAACGAGGAGGTTTCCGACATACAACACACTGCCTTCCTCACCTTGTGGCCCTCCCTCTATATCTTCTGCTCTTCATCACTCCAAGTGGCCAAAATGTATGTTAACTTGGCCATTCAGCTTCATGAAGGTCGAAACATATGCCTCAGCAAGCTCATTTTAGGATCTCTCTATGATGCTTTAGGACATGGATCCTTCGACTTGAGAGGACTTGGACCTCAAGCCAAACTACTGGTCTCAGGCCCTATTTGGCTGTTCCAATTGTGGCTCCTTGCCACCTTTGAGTCAAGATTGCAATTGTATTGCCCTAACGACTATGTTGAGATGGTCGAACAGAGGAGAATCAAAGGTATGAGGCTTGCTGTTTTAAAGCCTAGGGAAATAGGTTAATCTACAGAAGACCTGTTCTCTGCTACTTTCACCATGTTTCTGAACTGTGATACTTTCACACCTTCAATGGCACCATTCGTTGATAGGACTCGTGGACCAAGTTGGTTCACAAAAGAATTTTCTGCAACCTCTGTCGAAGATGTCGAAGAAATCAACCAAATCTGGAAAGCCTACTTAACTCCAAACTTTCTGTCGACTAAAATCTCAACTGGAAAGGGCAAGGCTCAATTTGGAATGACTGGATATCAACCAAATTTAGTGGCAAGGAAGTTTGGGTTATGTCAACTTCGCCCTGCCCCTTTTTATAAAACCAAAAAGGACTTGAAGCATCCAGACAATGAAAGAGATTTCTGGAATTCCAAACCCATACAAGATATGGTTTTGAATAAAATTAATAACTGCCTCTTGATCAACATTAGATAAGGGAATAGCCTCTACCCACTTAGTGAAGTAATCTATCCCAACCAATATATAAAGATGGCCTTTCGACGAAGTTGGTCTAATTTCACCAATCAAATCTAGAGCCCAACCTCTAAATGGCCAAGGTTTCACTATTGAATGTAGCTCATTTGCAGGCACGTGTTGAATTCCTGCATGTTTTTGACATTCTTGGCAACCTTTAGCAAAATCTATGCAATCTTTTAACATAGTTGGCCAATATACACCTTGTCGAAATAAAAGCCATTTCATCTTGTGGCCTGCTTGATGAGATCCACAAGTTCCACTATGAGTATTGGAAATTGCCAAATATGCCTCACTTTATCTAAGACATTTAAGCAGAACTCCTTCAGGAGTCTTTTTGAACAATTCATTTCCAATAATCACATAGCTCAAGGCTCTATACTTGGTTTTCCTACTAATCGTTCCTGTTGGATTTTCCAAGTATTCGACAATTTGCCTACGCCAATCATCACTTGACATACTGTCAATGGCAAAAACTTCAACTTCAAAATTTTTGGTTTTAAAATTACAAATTTCAGTTTCAGTTTGAAGTGGTAACATATTCGACTCATCTGCCCCCCCCCCCCCCCCCCCCCCCCCAAGTTTTGGCATTGACGATTCCGCCATAGAGAGGTCTGTCGAATTACGTTTGTCTTTGATTTCTATTAATTCTTCCAGTTTCTCCTTAGAAACTTTATAGCCTGAAGCAATTTGTGCCAAATCATTTGCCTCTTGGTTGTCAATTCGAGGCACATGTTTAATGTCAACATTATTGAACTGTTTTAACATAGCATTGGCAGTCACGAAATACACTATTAGGTTTTCTTTAATACACTTGTATTCTTTAGTTAATTGTTTCACAACTAATTCATAATCCCCTTTTATTTCGACGTCTTTTGCCCCCAGTTCTAGCAAGATCTCAAGTCCTGCTATCAAGGCTTCGTATTCTGCCTCGTTATTGGAGCAAAACTCTTTGATTCTATATTTGTACTTCGTTGGGATTTTTGTTGGAGAAACAATTAAAATCCCAATTCCAGTCCCATTTTTATGGCTGGAACCGTCGAAATATAACTTCCATGGTTGAACATCCACAAAACTTAGCGTTGCTTCGACCAATGAGTGATCGACTATAAAATCAGCCACCACTTGGCCTTTAATTGCTTTTAATGGCTGATACGTTAGTGAATACTCAGAAAGCGCAAAAGCCCATTTGCCAATTCTACTGTGTAGTATTGGCTTCGACAGCATATGTTTAATAATGTCAAAATGCGAGTAAACATAAACAAGTAAACATAAACATCAGCTGGTTTTATATATTGCTTTAGCTTTGTACATGAGAAATACAAACAAAGGCACAGTTTCTCAATTGGATGGTACCTTGTTTCAGCATCGTTTAAAACCCTACTGAGGTAATAAATGGCTCTTTCGACACCATTTTCATCCTCTTGTGCTAACATACTACCTATTGTCACTTCTGATGCTGCTATGTACAATTTCATCACCTTATTTCTAATAGGAGGTAATAAAATAGGTGGCTTTATCAAATAAGACTTGATCTCGTTGAAAGCTTTCTGGTGTTCTGGATCCCATCTGAACACATCTTCTTTCTTCAGTCGCAGTAATGGCGAAAAAGCTTGAGTCTTGCCACTTAGGTTTGAAATGAACCGTCTAAGAAAGTTGATCTTTCCCAATAGAGACTGAAGTTCTTTCTTGGTCGAAGGAGCTTTCGTCTCCAAGATTGCTTTTGTCTTGTTTTGATTGATTTCAATGCCTTTTTTGTGCACAACAAACCCAAAGAAATCACCTGCACGTACACAGAAGGAACATTTAAGTGGATTCATTTTCAATCCATATTTTCTCATCCTTTCGAATGATTGTCGAACGTGGTCTATATGACCACTTTCTGATGAAGACTTAACAACAATATCATCTATGTAAACTTGCATAAAATCTTCTATAAAATCATGAAACATAGAATTCATTGCTCTTTGGTACGTAGAACCAGCATTTTTTAGGCCAAAAGGCATTACTACCCATTCATAAACGCCTAAGGCCCCAGGGAATCAAAATACTGTTTTCGACACATCTTCTTCAGCAATGAAGATTTGATTATATCCAGAATATCCATCGAGCATACTCAGATAATCAAATCCTGCTGCTGAATCAACCAACATTTCTGCCAATGGCATAGGATATTGATCCTTAGGTGTAGCATTATTTAGTTCTCTAAAATCTATACAGACTCTAAGAGTCCCATTTTTCTTAATAACTGGAACTATATTAGCCATCCAATCTACATACCTTGCAGTTCTGATGAACTTGTTTCTGAACAGCCTTTCAATCTCCTCTTTGATCTTCGATATGATCTGTGGTGCAAATCTCCTTGGTGTTTGTTTCACTGGTTTCTTATCTGGCCGAATTGGCAGCTTCAACTCTACCATTTCTCGACTTAGACCTGGCATCTCGTTGTAATCCCAAACGAAACAATCTTTGAATTCTTTTAAGAGTTCAATAGTTCGAACTTTCAAGTCTTTATCGATCTTAGCACTGATATATGTTGGCCTTTTTGTAGAGCCATCTCCCAAGTCGATTTCTTCCAAGGGATCTTGTGCTTGTATCTTCTTGGTCGAACCCATTGGGTGTTTTTCGAAACCTAAAGGCTCGTCATCATAAACGCAGTCAAGCCTTTCGTCTTCGACCATGTCTTCTTTATCATTATTCTTACTGGTTTCGACAACCATTTTCTGATGCATTTCGGCTTCCAATGCCGCATTTTGCTTATTCTCGGCCACATAGGACGTAATCCTATCCCAAGCACTTGGCTTAGACATATTTAAATATCTACGAATTCCCACCCTGATGGTGGAATTGTACCTTCTGGGTAATTTCCTTCACCTATTATCTCCCTCTCCCAAATGAATCCATGAGTTGGGTGAAGTTTGACTGAGGAAAAGGCATTATCTTGGTGAACATATCCAAGTTCAGAAGGTAGGCATGGCGCAATATTCGCCAGTTGCTTGTCGAAGGTCTTCTTTGTTATGTTGTTTACTTCTGCCATGAAGTAACTCTGATCCCCTTCAACATTTTCTACTAATCCATCTTCTCTCCAGATGGTATAACCAAGAATAGCGTTGATCTTTTCACGCTCCCACACAACCAGTTCGACTTCAATGGCCCCAAGGGAATGGCCAGATTTTCCTTCATAGTTAGTAAGTACTACATTGTGTGCCCTTAAATCTACATCAGATTTGCCAATCTTTTTCAGCAAATGTTGTGGCATCAGATTCACTGCTGCGCCACCATCGACCAGAACTTTGTTTAACCCTACGTTGTTGACTTTCGCTTGAATGAACAGAGATTTGAGATGGCTCTTCATTCCCCCATTTGGTCTTTCAAACATGGTATGCTGTTCTTCGACGCATCCATTATTCATGACATAATAGCAAACTGGCTTGTGGATAGCCATATCTTCGTTGAAGTCTTCTTCGACCTCACTTACTTCTGAGATCACATCGTATTCAATTGGAATAATTGAAACGACATTACACAAAACATCGAAGTCTGGTTCAGAATCTGAGAAATTAGATTCCATTTCTTCGTCTTCTAAGTTGAGACCTTCTTTGACAATTGACAAAGGTGGAAATATTCTCTCTGTTGCTGGCTTTCTAACCATTTCGACAGATGTCTGTTTACCTTTTCCCTTGTCTGAACTTTCAGCATTCCTTGAGGCATCAACCCTCTTTTCCCTTGTCCGTAATTGTTATTGTAGGCATACTTGTTAGATTCAAATGCTTTATTTTGGTTAGCAGCACTAGTACTTCCTTTGACCATATTTGTGGGCTTGGTTTGGTATCCAGCATTCCTCCCACCAGAGTACACCCATTTCTCCTCGGGTGACCTTGATGTTGGAACAAAAGTCCTAACTTGATCTTTCTGAGAACTCTTTGTTGGAGGTACAATCTTGTATGGTATACCTCTTTTGTTGAAACTGAACTTTGGTCTGTTGTCAACCCATTTCCCTTTCCGCTTCAATTGAGGCTTGAAGCCTTCAAGGCTTTTTGCAGCATTTTTGTCGAAGACAGAACTACACCTTGGGCACAACATCACCTCTGTGTTTCTTATCTTGCAACGGTTGAGGAAATCAATTAATTCCACTTCTGCTCTGGGATAAGCAACCTTCATTTCTTCATCATATTGGTCTTCAGTAACCATTTCGACCTCAACCTTTTGGCCTTCAGTAGTCCCTTTCACATTGCCATTTCCAGCAATCTTTCCAGCAGTGGCTTCAATAACCATTATCTCGACTGGTTCAGCATACATTGCATCCATTGCCGGAAGAGGATCAGTGTCAATCTGCATCGGAGGCTTTGATTTTCCGCCAAATTTTAGCCTGCCTTAGTTAAGAGCCTTATGGACTAGGTCCCTGAAAAGAACACAATGAGAAGTGTTATGACCTAAAAAGTTATGAGATTTACAAAAACCTCTTTTCTTTCGTTGTTCTAATGGTGGTGTTTTCAGGCCCTTAGGCAGTAAAATTTGACCATCAGCAACCAAAAGATCTAAAATCTCATCACATTTAGTAACATCAAAGGTATAAGTCTTTGCAACAAACTTATCATTTTTAGGTTCGACAAGATTTTTCCCATCTGATGGCCTTAACAATTTGCATGTATAAGGAGGCCCAGGTTTTAATTCTACAGCATTGACCTCATCTTCTTCGACATCCTCATAGGCTATGTTGAATTCTTGGTCGCTGTCGTTAGTATCGACATAAGCAACTTTCTCTTTTTTATGGAAACGACTAGTTCTAGTTTTTTTAGCTTTAAGCCTTTTGACTTGTCGAACCCTATCGGCCAATTGTGCCATATCTCTTAAGTGTATACTATCTAATTTCTTTCTAATAGAATAGTCTAGGCCACCAGCAGCCATTTCGACTAACTCATGTTCAGGCACTTGAGTAAAGCACCTTGCTTTGAGAAGTTTGAATCTATTCAGGTAATCATCAACAGACTCTGCCACTTTACGTTGAACACTAGCCAGTTCTTTAAGACTAATCTTAGATTGGCCCATATAGAATTGCTCATGAAACGCCTCCTTTAACTGCCCCCAATTGAAAATGGAATGTGGGGGTAAAGTGGTGAACGAAGTGAAAGCATTCTTAGTTAGAGAGTTTGGGAAATATTTCATTCTTAAGTTTTCATTATGTGCTATGTCTCCTGCCTCTGTTAGATAACGGCCAACATGCTCGACAGTAGATTCGCTAGTTTCTCCAGCGAATTTTGTGAACTTTGGGATTTTCCATCGCCTAGGAAGTTCAGTTTGTAAGACATACTCCGACAATGCTGACACAAAATTAGGCCTATGTAGGCCTAAATTAAGACCATTCTGGGCTAGAATAGTTTCGACAAGATTGGTCAAGTTGTTTTGGGCTCCAAAATTATTTTGTTGAACTTGCCTAACCACTTCATCACCATTTTGGTTTCTATTAACCAGCAACACATCAGGGATTGCTTCGATTTCCCTTTGTACAGGTTGTTCGACAACTGGTTGTTGCCTCTGATTTATGGGAATCCCATTGTTAGGCCTTTCTAAAGGGTTTTTGACAGGCCTGACATTATGATTATGAAGATCCTGTTGGTTACGCAATGGTGGAGTGCCAAAGAAATCAGCAATTCTCCCCATCTAGGTTGCTAACATTTGGTAACTATTGTTCGTGTTTTGGATCAAGGGATTAAGCACTGTACCTATTTGTTGAGTCAGCAAATTAACCATGTCGTGGTTGCTATCATCCATTTGTTGCCTTAGCGCTAACAAGGACGATGTGGTTAATGAGGGTTGAGCGTTTCGACTATAAACGCTCTCTGCTGAACTATGAAAAGGAGAAAATTCTGAACCATTTGTTGGCATACCATATGGGTAATCCCTATTGATCATAGGTAATGTAAATTGTGGGATGAAGGGATTAACCATTGGAGGGCTTGTCGGATGCCCTAATGTTGGTGGCACAGAAGCCATCGTACTAGACTATATCAACACTGCAGTGGTCGACATAGACACAGGACCAGTTACCCCTATCATCGTCGAAGAGGGCATAGAAGCGGTTACTCCTAAGACATTTGCAGCGTTCGCGTCACTAATCGACGCTTGTTCTTGTGAACTTTGTGCATTGGATACAGGATTTAAAACAGGGCAAACCATTTCTGGAAGACGTTTGCCACTTCTTCAATGCATATAAAGATTAAATCACAAGTTTTTTAATTTAAGAACAAACTCAGTAAAATTTCATTGGAAGAAATTGTTTCAAATTGTTTTGAAACTTATCACAAGCCGTCCCACTGGGCGTGCCAATTTGTTTACCGTGGTTTTTGGTAAACGACCGCTAGTTTAAAATTATTTGCTTGCTAGATCAACTAGTAAATCTTAAGACATATTGTGCATTGATTTCCCAGAAATTATCGAGTTTCGTTAATGTTCTTACGGTTTTAATGAAAATGATGAAGATAACCGCCAATTTCAAAGGTGTTGAAACTATCAAAATTACTTCAAAATGATACAGTTCTGAACAGAATGTGTAAAAAGCAAGTAAAGTGCAAGGAATTTAAGAAAACAGTTCATTGGAAGAAATTGGTGCACAGGTGCATACATTGTTCGGTAACTCGCTTTTCTCTCTCACTTGGAAGTTGGAGTATGAGAATTCTGTATGTGCGTATTGTGACCCGTTTTTCCTATGAAAAACTACTATTTATACAAATAGAAAATAACGGTACAGAATATTTAAAAATGTAACTGCTACATCCCTTCGACAGCCGTTGCTTGATTCCAATCCGTTACCAGTCTTCAAAACCTCTTATTGTCAAAATCACTGTCTTCAACACTTCGATTTCAGCAAGCCTCATGTCGAAATCATCTTGAGTTTTCACAAATCTTCTCCTTATGGAGTGTTTTTCTCACAAGGTGCAAACAAATGATTTAGAAAGCAATAAATAACACAGTGATTTGTAGTGGTTCACCCAAATCCCTGGGCTACATCCACTCGTCACTTCCAGTGAGTATTTCCACTATATTTTCAAAATAGTTTACACCTTTTACACCTCTCTAGGTTAAAAGAACTCTTGGTAGTTTTCTTCACACAGCTCTACCTACTGTAAACTCCTCTAATAGACTCCTTCTGATCTATTAGACTGCTTCTAACACAGAAGCACTCACTTCTCAAGTTCTACAGCAACACATGCCACTTGAGAAGGTTCCCTACAGGTATTCTGTTTGATTGTTTGGGTTTGTGGGATTTCTAAAGCTTGGTTGATACAAATGGAGTATTCAATAAATACAACAACACAAGACTTAATACATACTCAGAGATCAAGTGAGTCTTGTGTAGCAGCTGAGTATGGATGAGGGAAAACTTTGACACTTGAGAAGGTTGGAAGTTAAAAGCTCAATGCACTCTCATGAGGATCAATGGCGACCAGGAGCGTTAATTTATAGTTGAAATTATGTGTATTAACCACAGGTCCAAGATTTAGAGTCGTTGGTGAATAATATAGGCGTTTATAGCCGTTGGAAAGGGCTGTCTACACAACACATCTGTGTTTCTGCTTTTCTGCAGAAGACAGCTGTTTCCAATTGTTATGACCCTTCTCACAATGACTCTTCTCACACGTGACAGATGATGATGCTTCTCAAGTTGGTGATTCTCAAGTTGATGCTTCTCATGTTGATATTCCTTAGAATGGTACTTACAGTATGACTCTTCTCAACATGACTCTTCTCATCATGACCCTTCTCATGGTCACGATTCTTCTCAACTTGACTCTTCTCACCTGATGCTTCTCATCTCCATTTACATGGTTACCATACATAGCACTCATCACATGTTATACACCATATACTTATTATCAATCACATGAATTTAGCATATTCTATACTTTAAACACCTATCATTTAGCATTTATTACACATCTCATCTAGATCACCTTGATGATCCTTTAAACCTATTATTGGTCCATAAATCAGACCTATTACTGGTCCATAAATCATATCAACAAACAGACATATATTGATTCATAATTCAGACCAATTGTGGTCCATAATTCAGACATATTGCTCCATAATTCAGACGTGTCGGTCCATAAACCAGACCAATTGTGGTCCATATGCAAACACATATTGCTGCATAAATCGGACATGTCGGTCCATAAACCAGACCAATTGTAGTCCATAAATCAGACTAATATGCAGACACATATTGCTCCATACATCAGACATGTCGGTCCCTAACCTGACCAGTTGTGGTCCTTAAATCAAACCAATGCCTGTCCATAAATCAGATCCCAGTGATCCTTCGGACCCCCCAGTAGTCCTTCAGATCCCATGTGATCTTTATTTATTGCATTTTTGTTAACACGCCAAGCATTAACCCTTGTTAATTCTCAAAACCCCCAACTTTCCTACCAATCGGACAAAATTAGCATCTGTTTTATCTTTATTTTTATTCCTACAATGAAATCTTGAAAACCCTTCATTTTTTTCAATGGAATATAAATAAAGAAGGACATCTGTTATACCCCAATTTTCTCTGCATGTTTTTTACAACCCGTTTAATTTACCCATTGACTAACCGAGAGTTAGTTTTTATGCGTATTTAAGCCTACGCTTCTTATTTTGGTCTAATTCTAGTATTTTTTCATTTGGGCCTATGCTTATTTGGACTTATGCTAGTATAGTGGGCCTATTTTAAATAATTAGTTAGATTGGGCATACACTTAATTCTTTCGATTGGGATTTGGCCCAACTTGTCCTTTTTATTTAGATTTTTTCTTTTGATCAAAAATATTTTTAAAAAAAAATTAGTTTTTTTTGGCCAAGTTTTTATAATTAAAAAATCACTAGCCTCATTACCCGTGCAACGCACGGGGTGAGCTAGTGTTGATGGCCGTCTCTTAGCTCAATTGGCAAGCTAAGGGACATTAATGAGTTGCAAGAAGGAGATCCAGAGTTCAAACCCTGAATACTAACATTTTCCTACCCCACCGACATTTGTCTATAAAGAAACTCCTTTTTTTTGTACCAAAAAATCCATTAATTTGTGAGAAGGTGACTATTAATTAGGGATAGTTTAGTAAATCTATTTATTTTTTCTAGGAATCTAAGAAAATTTAATGCATAAAATTACTATCCTTAGTAGTTGTAAAGGAAGTTATTGTTGCTTAAAACTAAACACCAATTTTAAGTATGCTTCTAATACTTGTTGGTGCAAAATAATCAAAATAAAGAAGAAAAACTAGTTTGGACATGTAAAAAATTTTCTAGACCCTAAAACGCATTGTCTACCATCACACTTTACGTATTTTGTCCCGAATATTTTTTCTTTTTTCATCTAACAGGTCATTGATTAACGACCTTTGCGTATTTGAACATATAAATTTTTCAGGAACCTAAAGTACCCCAAAATACATTGTTAGCATCACACTTTACGTATTTTGTCACAAACTTTATATTATTTTTTACTAAACCGGTTATTTACGAAGAAAATTCTTGTATTTGAAGAGTTAATTTTTTTTTAATCATAAATTACCCCAAAACATACTACTTAAATTTTAACTTTACACATTTTGTTACAAAATAATTTTTGTTTTCACCATCAAATACACCACACACATTGTTTAACATCTAAAATTTTTCAAGACCGTATAGTACCCCTTAAAATATAAAAAGGAAAAAAATACAAAACTTTAAAATATAAAAAAACAAAACAAAATAAAACAAAAAAACTTAAAAACTGAAGCAAAAAACAAAAAAAAAAAGGAAGAAATGAAGGAATGGCATTTGTGTAAATATGATTGGAGTTTGGGGGTAAAAAATTTGCTGCAGCTTTGGCACCTTACGGCCAAGCCGCTTATAACATAGAGATAGAGATTTCTAAATAAAAAGTAGAAATAACAAAGACACAAATTTTGTACATCACCAAAAAATATAAATATTACAAAAACTACAATAAATCAAAAAATACACAAAAAATAGAAAATTAATATAAAATAATAATAAGCAGCTTCAGCGCCTTTCAGTTGGGCTAGTTCTTGCCCCCCTTGTTGAGCAAGACTCCTCAGCAAGACCGATACCTGAAACGGAAACAAAATCGTTAGTCATAAATTTTCGATTAAGTTTCTTACCTATAACAGAAGAGCGTATTTCATTAGAAAGAACACAGACAAAAAATTCAGAAATCACTACAAAGATTAGGTTTTCCCTAAAACAAAATTAATAGAGAAGAAGAAGATGAAAGAAGATATGTAAAAAAATAGGCTAAATTGCAGTTTTTGCCCTCTATCTTTGGGGTTGGTGTCACTTCGGCCCTTTATCTTTTTTTTTTCTCGTTTTCGTCCGTCATGTTTTTTTGTGTGTCATTTTGGTCCCTGCCGTTAATATTTTCTAATGGACGCCACGCTGGCAGTTAACTGCTGACGTGGTGTCTTAAATATCAGTGCTGACTTGGAACTGATTTAGTGATGTAGCACACAAGGGACCAAATTGAAACTTAAAAAGAACAAAGGGGACCAAATTGAAACTGAAAAATAAAATTAACAAAAACAAAAAAACACATTCATCTTCTTCCTCCAAACACCACCTCCATCTTCATCTTCTCCGATGAGCCGCCACCACCAAAAATCAATAACTCTTCCACTCTTAATTCCTAACCTCTCTCCCTCAAACACAAAACCCCCCAATTTCTCAAACATAATCCCTAATCCCGAACCCCCAATTTTTGAACCCTTTGTGATTTTGTTGATTTTGTGGGTTATACTTTGATTAGAGGGTTGTGCAGTGTTCTTCTTTGTGATTAGGTATACGAAGTTTTGGAATTATTGGCTATTATTAATTTTGCTGTGAGTCGTTTTTTTTTTTTTGGGTTTTTTTTGATTTTTTACAGTTTGAGATTGGTAAAAAAAACTTTCACTTTTGTTTTTAATTTCTGGGACCTTCCAGAAAACATTCGGTGATTGAGGGCTTGGCTTGTTTTGAAAGTTTGGGAATTGATTGGTTTTTGGGTTTTGAAATTGGGAAGGTTAGATTTGTGAGTGGGAAATTGGGGATTGAATGATGGATGAAGCACAAGGAAGTTCGAATTCCTTGCCTCCTTTTCTAGCAACAAAAGTTTCATTGTATGGAATCCACCAGAATTTGCAAGGGATTTGTCCAACAAAAGTTTCATTGTATGGTAACGTTCAAAAATTGGGGGTTTGGGGTTAGGGATTAAGTTTGAGAAATTGGGGATTTTGGGTTTGAGGGAGAGATGTTATGGATTAAGAGTGGAAGAGTTATTGATTTTTGATAGTGGCGATGGTGGCTCGCCGGAGAAAATGAAAATGAGGGTGGTGTTTGGAGGAAGAAGATGAATGTGTTTTTTTTTTGTTTTTGTTAATTTTATTTTTCAGTTTCAATTTGGTCCCCTATGTTCTTTTTAAGTTTCAATTTGGTCCCTTATGTGCAACATCACTATATCAGTTCCAAGTCAGCACTGACATTTAATACGCCATGTCAGCAGTTAACTGCCAATGTGGCGTCTGTTAGAAAAAATTAACGACAGGAACCAAAATGACACACCAAAAAAACATGAGGGACGAAAACGAGAAAAGAAAAAGATAAAGGGACAAAGTGACACCAACCCTAAAGATAAAGTGCCGAAACTGCAATTTAGCTAAAAAAATATAAAATCAAAACTCCGGCCACCATACGGTGGTCTTCGTTGTCTACATCGTTGCCTCGTCAGCGGTGACCTTCGCCGACCAGCGTAGCAACCACCACACGTCCTCAATCGCTGTGTCCCCCCGTAGCCGTCGTGAGCAGGTCTGTCAACCACCGTCTTCACCGGGCAAGGAACAGCCGCTAGGCATCGTCCTCACCCCACAGTCGCGACTCCATCATCTTCGCTCTCCCTCTGTCTTTGTTCATCTCGTTCTCTTCTGCTTCTCTCTCCTTCTGTTCGCAAAAATCTCTCTCTCTCTCTCTCCCATTTTCTGTCTCTCCCTTCTCTCTCTGAAATTCCATACGCTTCCCTCTCTCACCATTTCAGATGCGGCGTTGATAAGAGAGAGGAGTGGAAATTAGGGTCCTCTTCTCTTTTACTTGCCTTATATATCACCCTTTTATTATTTATTTTATTTTAAATTTAAAAACATCATAATGTTATTTACACCCTTCACTTTCAGTTATACAACCCCCCTGCGTAAAGGCCCAATCTGTGGGTCAGACCAAATACACAAAAGACTGTGGACTGTTTGTTAGTCACACCCTTGTTTAGTAATACAACCCCTCTGTTATTAGTTGCACCCCGTTATTACTGTTTTGCAACCTACTCTGCTCTTGTAATTATTTTTCCTTATTTATTTTTACTTCTAATTAAAAAAAATTATCATAAATATTAATAAAAAACTCCAACATACAAATACTTTCTACCCAATAACTACGTAGCCTTTGATTCTCTACCAGGAGATACGTAGGAGCAGAGGGTGGGCCCACCTCTGTAAAGTACACTAATAAAAACCTTTTTTCTCTTTTAATTTATTTCTCTCCTATTTCTCAAAAAGAACAAAAGCAACTTACTATTTATCAAGTCTTTTAAATTTATTTTTAATTTGTAAATTTGCAAAAAAGGGTAAAATCATTATAATTTTTAGTTAACAATTTTTACATTTAATTAGATGGTAACCTTCGTTAGGAAGGATGTCGTGGGTGCTAATCCCTTCCCCGCTCCCAAACTCATATTTGGTTCGTAAAGACCCTTTATAGGGGATTTCTCAATGTTTGCCCATTTAACCTAAACTTTGATGGCGACTTTATTCAAATCTTCAAAGAATCCTTACCCAAATTTTTCGGTCGCTACACACTCCAAGCGAACATGTCGACATGTTCTTTTAGGCATCGGGTAAGCCCTTGCTTCACGTCCTCAGGCAAATCGGCCCCTATCCTTACAGTCTTCGAAGGGTCCACACCGAGTTCTATTGGGATGAAATCGCCGCCAGGCTCTAGGTTTTTTATCTGCTTTTTATGCTATTTTGTAAAGGTGTCATCGCCTTCCTCTTCGTTCCTATTCGCCGGCTTTTTCGAATCGCATTTTACGCCCTCTACTTCCTGCTCGGTCTTTAGGCTCATATAGTGGCATCTTCGAGCTGTATCAAGATCTTCCAGTTGTGGAGTAAAACATCATTTTAAGATGAATAGTAGAGGCGACTACCCCGAGCTTACCGAGCGTAGGTCTTCTAATGATGCATTAATACACAGATTTACAAGGGAGAACCAATAAGCGTGTTTTCACCATTCGAAATTACAGCTTTTCAGCATTCGCATCGTCGTAACTAACCATCAACTCAATATACCCCAAAGGTTTGGTGGTCGGACCATTAAAGCCTCAGAGATCAGTTCTCTAGTATGAGGTATTGTCATCTTTGGAGATTTTCTAAACGTCAAGCACGTAGACAAAGATGATGTCATCTGAACTCCCATGATCAACCAAAATTCAAAGTTGGCCATCATGACCGTTATCAATAATGGGATGTACTTGTTTGATTTCCCATCAAGCAAGTCTTGATCTTCGAAAGACAAAGGAAGGCTTGAGGAGGCGCCCTTTGATGTCGATGTTGAGGCAACACAAATTATTTACTTCGATCACCGTTTCATGGACTTGTTTATTTCACCTCCTTCTATAAGGCACCCGCTTGAGATGACCATTGCCATCAGTCCTCCCTTAGATTTTCAAGTGTACACCTCCTCTTCGGAGTCGCTGTCTTCCTCCTTCATAGCTTTTGTGACTTCGTTTACTACGGCCTTTCCCTTGCGAGGAGAATGGGTTTGCTTTTTGTCGTCTCGGGGTTCTTCCTAGACTTTCTTCACATAATGGCTGAGCTTGCCTTTCCTGGATTAATTCCTTGATGTCATCTTTAAGGGCCATACAATTGTTTGTGTCATGACCGTTACTACGATGACACCGACAATACTTTCGCGAAGGAGTCTTCCCTTCCTTTAAAACGAGTGGCTCAGGCCTCTTTATGTCTCAAAATTGCGTGTTGGCGCATTTGGCGAGAATCTGTGCTCGAGTGGTATTTAACTGGGTGTGCTCAGTAAATTTTCGTGTCAGAATTCACGAGATGGGCCCCCTGGATCCTTATTCTGCCGTTGTCACGGGGCTCAGCTCTGTGCCTAGTAATGCCCCTTATAGCGAGATTGGCTTCTTCATAGTCCTAGCAATGCTCCTTATAGGGGACCGTCTATACTTGTACAACTCTGTATGTCAGCTAGGAGACTTGTTCCGAGAGTGATTGGGAAAGTCGGATGAAGCTAGAGAAGAGCTCCTCTTTGGCGATTCTTTTCGCCAATAAGTGTAGTCGGTTGAGGATGGAGGTGTCCGATGGCGGGGTGAAAAGTGACAGACAAGATACCTCCGAGACGGAGATCGATGACGCCTTGAAGATGCGCCTCTTCAGACTAGGCAGTTGACATAAACATGATGAAGCTCGGGCATGGTGTTGTCATGTACCAAGGCTACTTCCCTCTCGATCTGCATGGGATGTTCTTCTTGTTGGACGAGGGCATGGGCCCGACCATTGAGTACTGCTCCACTCCATTTGTATCAACCAAGCTCTAGAAATCCCACAAACCCAAACAATCAAACAAAATACCTGTAGGGAATCTTCTCAAGTGGCATGTGTTGCTGTAGGACTTGAGAAGTGAGTGCTTCTGTGTTAAAAGCAGTCTGATAGATCAAAAGGAGTCTATTAGAGGAGTTTACAGTAGGTAGAGCTGTGTTAAGAAAACTACCAAGAGTTCTTTTAACCCAGGGAGGTGTAAAAGGTGTAAACTATTTTGAAAAAATAGTGGAAATATTCACTGGAAGTAAGGAGTGGATGTAGCCCAGGTATTTGGGTGAACCACTACAAATCACTGTGTTATTTATTGCTTTCTAAATCATTTGTTTGCACCTTTTGAGAAAAACACTCCATAAGGAGAAGATTTGTGAAAACTCAAAAGTGTCAGTCATGATCCTTCTCTGCCTATAACTATTATTAAGAAAACAAAGTTTCCAACCCTTCTCACTCCTCTCCATACTTATAATTGAAACTCTTGAAAAGATGTTCTAGACAAATTATATCTTCATTAGTAGCTTAGCACTACTTCAAAGCAATTAAACAGAATCACTGAGAGAAGCATTGAGGGAAGAACCTTCTGACCCTTCTCAACTCCTTCATATAGTTGAGAAGACAGATCAGTGATTCACCCCTCAATGCTTCTGTTTAATTGTTAAGAGGGGTGAGTCAAAACAACTCCGTCGCTGCTCACAATATAAGTTAAGAATAATTGTTTTGACTCACCCCTCTTAACACATATCACTTACTATCTTAAATCTACATTATACTTGTGAAGAAAGTTCTTTTCTTGCAGGTGAATTTAAAGAGGGTCACAATTCCAACCCCCCTTCCTTATGACATTGTTGACTTCAAAATCCCTATCCGTCTCAAGTCAATCGAGTTAGGATAGGTAATAGAATGATCCTACAGGTGTCGGGGTCCAGAGCCAGGGCGAATTGTACTAGCAAAGACACTTTGTTACCCAAGTTGAGGATAGAAGTAAAAGCAGGGAATGAGAATGAGAGAATGAGTACCTTTCTGCGGGGGTTGACCCTTATTTATAGACTTCGGGTAGGACCTTGGGGTTAATTGAGTGTAACGACTTTGGTTTGTCTCCACGGTCGGATCTGTCGCAAGGATGTCAGCTGTAACACCCCCTTTCTAACACGTCCAAAGTTATATAAAAATCAGAGTTTTCAAAAACCTTTTCGATACACCCACAAGGGAGTGCTACATTTACACCATACAACAAATAACCATATTTAAAATTCATCAAAATAGAGAAATGTGATACATAGCACATCGATCGGGACGAACCCTCAAAACACCTGTTCGACTACACCACAGTTATTATAATCACCATCGCAGCGGAATAAAGACAAGTCTCATAATATAATTCATACATCCCAAATAAATAGTTTGAAATCAACAGATAAAACAACAACAAAACTAATGATCGCCCCCCCCCCCCCCCCCCCCCCCCCAGGTGCTACGTATCAGAGCAAACGACACGGACCAGACTAAGGAAGGTAGAAGAACCTTCACTCGGAATCACCTGCACGTTGCCGACATAAGAAGCAACATATAAAGCAGAAGGGGTGAGTCTCTAACAAATATAATAGCATGTATGATAAGCAATATGTTAGAGTAAAGGCAACCATAAACACCGCCTCACAACACTACGAACATACAACATCATTATACAACATCAATTCATAAGCATCAAGGAACATCACCAATTGCATGAGTATATGCATGAGGTGCAACCCACACCAACGGGCATATGCATGTGGTACCATCATCACCAATAATTGCCATTCGGGCATCATCACCTATAATTAATCATAAGGCCGAAGCCTACATCACCGGTAAATGCATATGAAGTATGCGACTCCATGAACAATGCACCAACAACAATCCACAATCATAGTATTATATGTATAATACAACATCACCAATAATCATTAGATTCATCACCGTCATTAAATTCACCATCACCATAAGTGGTCATAGACCCATCACCTGTCACCGTATTTAAATTCACCAAGTACATCACCAATCATAGCTCTATGGCTAACACCAAACTCGCCGGACACACCAACACCAAAAATATAGACTACTTTATAAGTCCAAGACACGGGACAGTCACCGGAGTTGGCGCCCCGCAGCACACAGGCAACACTGGGCAACACTGCACACAGCACACAGGCAACACTGGGCAACACTGTACACAGCACACAGGCAACACTGGGCAACACTGCACACAGCACACAGGCAACACTGGGCAACACTGCACACAGCACACAGGCAACACTGGGCAACACTGCACACAGCACACAGGCAACACACTGCGCCAACACACAGGCAACACTGGCAGCACACACCGGCATAACACCGAGACACCCAACACTCCACCACCAAATTTCAACATCATTGTTCATGACTCTTTCAAGCATATCATCAAACACCATACAAGCACCATATATTTACATTCCAAATCATTGAATCATTTCATCAAACACCTTACAAGCAACATTAATTTCATCAATTATTCCAACAAAACACCAAGCATACCAAATTTCATCAAAATGAAATCAACAACATCATCACTCATTCAATCACCAAATCAATTAATTCACAACAACTTAAATCCTAAAACCCCACATAATAACCATCATACAATCCCATTATAAATGAAGAAAACCCACCCTTACCTTGAATTTTGGTGAAGACAAGCACTCTCCACAAAACCCCAAAGCAAAAGCAAGCAAGCAAGCTCCTCTTCCCTTCTCCTTGAAAATTGCGAGCTCTTCTTCTCCTCCTCTCCCTCTTTCTTCGCGTTTTCTCTCTCTCTCTCTCTCTCTATCTCACTTCTTTCTTTCTTTCTTTGATTTGTTTCAAATGAGCACCATCTCATAACCCCTAGACTAGATAATTAGACTCTTGGGCCTAGCTAATGGATCATGGGCCTCCTATTCCCACTCCATTAATTACTCATAACACCTCCTGAATAAATTAAAATACCGGATTATTAATTTAACTTAATAAATTATTGTAAGCCTTAAATAATTCAATTAAATAAATAATTAAATTATTTTAGGGCGTTACATCAGCTGTTGACTGGGGCTAGGCACGGGTCAAACACGGTCTTGGTAAAGGCGCTCCTCTTGAGCAGTGGAGCTTGTGCTTGTCAACCAAGACAAATATTTAATACGAGTCACAATCGAGTCAAGCTTGGCTTCTTCACATCTAAAACAAACACCATTCTGAGCTAGCCAGATGCACCAACATGTTGTCAACCAGATTAAAAATTTGATCTTCTTGGATTTCTTCCCAATACATAGCTCGCCAAAATGAATGATGTATGTTTTAAGAACTAAGAAAAAAATATTGATCCAGCGCTCCACCTCCCGCCACACCTTCACTGAAAAGTCGCAATCCAGGAATAAATGCTAATCTGCCACTCTGTGACTATTGCAAAGCACACAAACTACCTCTTCCTCCGAGGGAATGACATGAAGTCTCAATAGAATGTCACGAACCGGTAAAGCATTAATAAGTAATCACCACCCAAAAACATGAACTGTTGATGGAATTGAAGTTTTCCAAAGAACTTTAAATTTTGAAAATTCGCTGCCATGCGCCTCTGAAAAAGTTGAATCTATTGACTTCAAAAATAAGTAGCAAGATCGCACTGAAAAACACTTTGAGGGTTCCAAAATCATGCTCCAAGAATCTGATCGATCACAATTAAAACGCACCTCCCTTAAAATATCGATTCGCAAAACACCATCGTCACTAGGAAGCTGTGAACCAAACGAAAAAGAACACAAGTTCCAGCGCCAACTACTTTGACGACAAATTTCAAGATCAGCAATCTTCGCATTTTGTTGAGAAAAACCTGCAAAAATATTAGGAAATTCCAGCTTCAATGGGCGTCATCCAATCCAATGATGATGCCAAAATCTCACACCACGACCATTTCCCACTCCTTCTAACATTCGCCTCAAACCACCCCTCTGAAAACCGCTCCTCACCCACACTTCCAAGGTCATGCCACCATAAAGAAGAGTCTGACATTCTAACCGGTGGTATTTCGGCAAAGTAGATAGACCCCAAGTCACTCTACCGATAAGAAAGAATATCCCTCCAAGATGCTTCCTCATCCGATAAAATATGTCATTTCCATTTAGCCAAGAGGGCACAATGTTGAACAACTGAATATTTTTAATGCCAAGGCAACCCTCTTTCTTAGGCCTACAAACCCTATCCTACGCCACCCAATATGTACCTCTAGCATCATCTTTTATACCCACAAAAAGTCTTTTTGTATTTTAATCTAACCCTTGATCACCATCTTCGGGGCCTTATAAAAAGATAAATAATAAAAAGGAATACTATTTAAAATAGAATTGAGAAGAGTTACCCGACCACCAATTAAAAGATGACACCCTTTCCACATAGGCAACCTTTTGCGGAGCTTATCAAGCACCGATTTCCAAGTTAAACTCCTTCTTGGGTTTGCCCCCATCGGAATACCCAAAAACTTGAAAGGAATATACTCTGATATTGCATCGCTATTTCAAACTAGTCTAGTTGATTTTCTGGGTCCCTGACCCCATCATACATGTTAAGGACCAGAGCCTTCTCCAATGAGGGCGGGATACGGTACTCGTCGATTTCCCTTATAAAAGGTCCTAGGATAGAATGTCTGGAACCCCGGCGAGGCGACCTGTCCCCGAAATCATAATTTCGGCGATCACGTCAGCTAGAGGACCGTCTTGACTTGTACGGATCCTTGTGTCGGCAAAGAGACCTATTTCGAGGGTGCTTGTGAGAGTCGGACGAAGCTAGAGAAGAGCTCCTTGTTGGCGATTCTTCCAGCCAATAAGTGCAGTCGGTTGGGGATGGAGGTATCCGAGGAGGGCATCTCAAACCCCTTCTGTCACGATGGTGGGGTGGAGAGTGATGCACAAGATACCTCCGAGACGGAGATCGGTGACACATTGAGGGTGCGCGCCTCTTAGGACTAGGGAGTTGACATCAACATGACGAAGCTCAGGAATGGT
Organism: Astragalus glycyphyllos; assembly: GCA_963573325.1. Classification (NCBI taxonomy): domain Eukaryota; kingdom Viridiplantae; phylum Streptophyta; class Magnoliopsida; order Fabales; family Fabaceae; genus Astragalus; species Astragalus glycyphyllos. The sequence goes on along the minus strand of OY754308.1, from coordinate 6,156,152 downwards.
GTTGGCTTGTACCAAGCTACTTTCCTCTCGATCTGCGTGAGACTTTCTTCTTGTTGGAAGAGCACATGGGCCCGGTCGTCGAATAGTCCTAGTAACCGCTCCACTACATTTGTCGGGATGGTGATGGTTTCCTAAAGCACCGGTTCTAGTGGATGGAATGGGGGATGCTCTTCCTCACGAAGGAGAGTCACGATAATGCCTTCGTATGTGTCCTAGGGCCGAGGTGGGATCTCAGCTACGCTCTGAACGTGTTGAGTCTGGCGAGTGGTCGGTCTACCACGGGGCTCCATGAGCAGAAATGAAGGATGTGAGCTAAGAGAGTACTGATTCTCCCACTGTGGTCACCAATGAAGAAGAGCCTGACATTCTAACCGGTGGTATTTCGGCAAAGAAAATAGACCCAAAATCACCATACCGGTAAGAAAGAATATCCCTCCAAGAAGCTTCCTCATCCGATAAAATACGCCATTTCCACTTAGCCAAGAGGGCACAATGCTGAACAACTCAATATTTTTAATGCCAATGCCACCCTCCTTCTTAGGCTTACAAACCTTATCCCACGCCACCCAATACATACCATTAGCATCATCTTTTAAACCCACAAAAAGTCTCTTTGTATTTTAATCAAACTCTTGATCACCATCTTCGGAGCTTATCAAGCAACGATTTCCAAGTTGAACTCCTTCTTGGGTTTGCCCCCACTGGAATACCCAAAAGCTTGAAAGGAATAGACTCTAATCTACAATGAAGAAAAGTTGATGTTGAATTCAAGAAATCCTCTGAAACATTAATGCCAATAAGTTTGCTCTTGTGAAAATTGACTTTCAACCTCAAAACAAGTTCGAAGCTTCTAAGGATCATTTTAATACTCCAAATATTCCCCCACATGGACTTCCCCATCATAATAGTATTATCGGCATATTGTAAAATCGAATAGTGTAGAGAATCATGAACCTTATAGTCGAGAAAAGAGCCTAACTCGAACTCCTTGGCCATCATAGCCGTCAACCCCACAGCAACCATGAAAAAAAGGAAGGGTGAAAGAGGATCCCCTTGCCGGAGCCCTCTTCGAACTTGAAAATCTTTTGTATGACTACCATTAACCAACACCGAATTAGAACTAGAAAACGCACAAGCCTTCACCCATCTAGCCCACTCCAATCTAAACCCCATCATTTCCATCGTATACCCCAAATAATTCAGAGAAATAGAATGATACGCCTTTTCAAAATCCACTTTAAACATCAAACAATCTTCCTTATTTCTCTTGGCCAAATCAACCACTTCGTTCACCACCAACACACCATCTAAAATACCCCCCCCCCCCCCCCCCCCCCCTCAAAAAATGGATTGACACAGAAAATCACTTTGGGCAAAACACACTTCAATCTACTAGCTAGCACCTTGGGTGTGATCATGTAAATACAACCAATCAAACAAATGGGCCAAAAGTCCCCTAAATCTTGAGGATGACCATTCTTGGGAATTAAAGCAATAAAGGATACTAAAAAAAGCTTTTGGAAGAGATGCCTTCAAATAGAACTCATTGAAGATAGCCACTATATGAACACGCAACAAATCCCAAAATTCCTAGATAAATTGAAAATTGAACCCGTCCAGCCCCAGACTCTTAATACCATCTGTTTTGTCGTCAAACTCTTAGGTCCTAGCCGTGGGGTCGGCCAGAGGTTTGGACAGTCTTTGATTCCTCGTTTCTTCAAGAAATTGCGTTGAGGAGGGAACTCTACTCCTCAACTGTGGGTTTCCTGACTCCTCTAGAAAGGGTCAGGCAAGGTGAAAGGGACGCGAGTGTTGGATTATACTACGGCTAATGCATAAAGTAAAAGGATAATAATGCGATAACAAAAGATAAAATGAAATAAACGTAGAGTTTGAATGATTGGATGTGTCTTTGTACAATTACTCTATTGCTATATATATACACAGGCCCTCGTCGGCAACTATGCTAGCCAACATTTGTCTGCCGTTGAATTGATCTATGTTCAACGACTCTCATTGCTTCCTAGGCCCTCAACAGGCGGAGTAACTGCCCACGCTCCCACTGGTACGGTGAGTGGGGTAAGTTCTCGTTGCTCCGTGTTTTCCGGCCTCGCTCTTCCGCTTGAACTTCAACCGCTCCCATGTTCCATCTTCGTGTCGTGTTTTTCCTTCCAAGCAACCGCCTTGCCTCGGCCATTCGGTGGCTCGGCTGCCCTAGCCCCTTTTCGGTAATAGCTTAGGCACCCGAGCCACCTGGGACTTGGCACTCTATAGGCTGAGGCTATTACTTTCCCTAGGGCATAACCCTCCATCGGGGAACTTTGTCGTTTAATGTGCCCCGATGGCCTCTTTTGACTTCACTCTTTCTGGCAAATTCCCCCTTTTACACTTTGTCGCGTGGCTTGCCTTCCCACCAAAATTCCTCTTTTCTCCTCTTAGCCCTCGGCCCATGACTTAATTATTTTTGGGTGTTAACAATTCCCCCCCTTTTTGTGTTGTCGCTCGGCCTTGAGGACGTAACTGACGGTACGAAAACCCCTTGACATGACTTGAGGTGACGGTTAGGGGAGACATGATTGCTGCTATGTGACACTTGGCGCTCCGCGCGAATCGAAATGACTGCACGTTGGTTCCCAAGGACACGCCAGTTAAGCCCTTCTAAGTTATAAATGGAAATGACATCCATCCTCTAAGGTTCTTTGCACCTTCTCTCTTTTCACCCTGTATTGAAGCCTCTCACGTCTCTACCTCTTCACCCCTTTTCTGATTACCATGTCTGCCTCCAACGCTACCTCTTCCTTTATGGCTCGTGTCCCCGCTATTTTCCATTCTGTGGGCGAACTCCCTGCCCTTCACCCGTTGGCTGACAGCGTTGACGACGGCCTTTTCCTTTTTGGGCAGCGCTTTGACGCCGTCGACCTTCCCTTGAAATCTTCCTGATTCACCGCCGAAGCCAGATTCTTTGACATTCGAGGGTGGCCGACAAATGATAAAGACTACATCGCCTGGGTGGAGCGATTGGAACCCCACAAAGGTGAGTCTTGGAAAGAATGGGGTATTTACGACATGATTGCGGTGTCGATTGATAACTCACAGAAATGTGAGTTATTTATGCCAAAACAAATAAGAATTAATGCTATCCTAGAGTAATTAATGTAAATAAATGTGTCTTTTGTCAATATTTAGTTAGGAAAGTGTTTAATATGTCAAAAGGATATTTTGGGCACATTTGGAGCCTTTTTGTTGGATTTTACGCGTGTATTTAATGTGCAGGAATTTTTGGTTCAAATGCTGTGGCAATGCTATGGTAGCACCGAGGTAGCTGAGGACGTGTGGAGCAAGAATCAAAGTGGTCCCATGTGACAAAATGAAGAAAAGGGTGTTTTGTCCTATGTGAGCGTGTGCAAAGGTGTGACAGCGCATTAACGGGCCACAAAAAGACAAACAGTCCTTGATTTTAGGGTTGGCAGCATTGTACCCGAATTGCATTGGCCCAAATTGGTACATCAAGTGAGAGAATATACTATAAAAAGGCACTTTAACATAGAAAGGGTACCATCGTCCACTGACCCATAGTACACATTCCAGCCACCACCTTTCCCTAGGTCAGAGTACACTGTTCCATTCCTTCCACCTTCGTACTTCATCTTCCCCAACTCCATTTCCACCATTTTTATTGCTGAAACTCCATTTCTGAATCTGGAATCACAGGATTTGCAGCACAGATCTCCATCTGCATAGCACAGAGACTCTGAAGCAAATCTGCAGCATCTGAAGCTTATTTTGAGCTTCATTTCAGTTGTATCTTCTGTATTTCTCTGTACACTCTGTTTTAGTACTGTTTCTGTTTTACTGGCTTCATTTATGGTAGCTAAGTTCTACTTTGTTATGTTTAAGCTCACTATTATCTAAACTCTTTTATAGTCAAGACTATGGTGATGTAATTACGATATGTTGATGTTTAAATGTGATTAATGCTTGATGCTTCATTAATTTGCTTGATCACCAGTTGTGAATTCCCCCCTTATCTCCACGTAGTGGGCCTTCACGCCGGCCAAGATATCAAGTCCCATGATCAAGGCTTCGTATTCGGCCTGATTGTTGGAGGCTTGATCTCCTATTCGGCACATGAACTTCCACGTCTGGCCGCAAGGGCTGGTGATGACTATTCCTACCCCCCTCGTCTGGGTGCTTGACCCATCAAACATGAGGACCCGGGGCTTAAGGCCTAAGTAACTAACAGATTCGGTCGGAGCATCGTGTACTTCTACACATGGATGCTGAGGCAAGAAGTCTGCTAAGGCTTAGCCTTTTACGGGTCTCAAAGGAACATAGGTTAAGGCGAACACGTTCAACTTAATGGCCCACTTAACGAGTCTTCCCTGTAAGACAGACCTATTAAGAAGACATCGGATAATATCAACCTTGCATACAACCAAAACTTCCTTAGGCAGAAGATAATATTCAAGTTTTGTACAAGCATTAAACGAGGATAAATAAAGCTTTTCAATAGGAGAGTATCTAGTCTCGGCATCATTGAGAATCCTACTGAGATAATATATAGCATGGTCGGTGCCATTATCATCGTCTTGAGCTAACAAGCAGCCGATTGCTTGAACTTCAGTCGCAATGTATAACTTCAAAGGTCTCCCAAGCTGCGGAGGTACCAAGACAAGGGGGTTGGTCAAGGCAGCCTTGACTTGATGGAAGGCCTCCTGTTGTTTAGCTCCCCATATCATTTCCTCGTCATTCTTCATTTTTAAAAAAGACGAGAAGGCTTTTAACTTCCCTGCCGAGTTAGCGATGAATCTCCTTAGGAAATTGATCTTGCTTAGCAAACTCTACAGTTCCTTCTTTGTTCTGGGAGTTCTCACCTCTAGGATAGCCCGAGCTTTGTTTTTATCCACTTCAATACCCTGGTTATGCACTAAGAAGCCTAGAAAGTTGCCTGCAGACACGCCAAAAGCACATTTAGTAGGATTCATCTTGAGATTGTGGAGCCTGATCCGTTTTAGAGCTTGTTCGAGGTCTGCCAAGTGAGTTTCGAAGCTCATGGATTTGACTACCACATCATCAATGTACACCTCCATGTTTTTACAGATAAGGTCGTGGAAGATGGCTTTCATTGTCCTTTGGTACGTTGCCCCAGCATTCTTGAGGCCAAAAGGCATCACAAGCCACTCATAGATACCTAAGGCGCCTGGGCACCTAAAGGCAGTCTTATGGGTGTCAGCCTCGGCCACATAAATCTAGTTGTAATCAGAATAGCCGTCCATAAAAGTCACAATGGCATTGTTTGCCGTGGCATCGATAAGCATATCGGCCACAGGCATACTGTACTCATCCTTTGGAGTGGCCAAGTTCAGGTCTCTGTAATCAATACAAACTCTGACATGGCCATTCTTTTTTATCACAGGGACTATTAGACAGCCATTCCACGTACCTGGCAGTTCTCGATGAACCCTGCCTTTAGTAGTCTTTCCACTTCGGCTTTGATCTGCGGCATTAGTTGCGGGTTGAACCTCCTTGGTGGCTGCTTGTGGGGCTTGCAACCTTCCTTGATGAGTAACCTATTCTCCACCAAGGCTCTATCAAGGCCAGGCATCTCATGGTAATCCCATGCAAAGCAATCACGGTAGTCCCGTATCAAGGCTAGCACCTGATCACGTTGCTGCGGTTGGAGTTTACCGCTAACCTTAGTCATCCTCGGTTCACTCTCGGTTCCCAGATTTACCTCCAACAGGGGATCCTGAGTTTCAAAGGTATGTATCTCCCTCTGTATGGGTTCTATGTAAGGAGGTCTGGCCGACGTCTTGTAACCAAGGTCATTCGAAGCTTCCGAGGGTGAGGGCTCCGAGTTTTCATCTTCTCCATACATGGCACCGACCATAGCCTCTTCAATGAAGGACTCTATTTGAAATAGGTGCAGTCGGTCCAGCAGGCTCTGTACCTCCAAAGGGAGACTAATCATTATCCTCATTGCTAGACCGTGGGTCGGCCAACATTTTGAATTCAAAGCCCCTCTTGGTCCAGTCACATGACTCTATGCCGCCTTCTTCATAGTCACCTGGGATGGCAATAGGGAATAGGTGAGGAGAGTAGAACACAGACTCGAACATTCTTATCTCAGTTTGGAAAGGGTTAGGGTCGGCCTCCACTATTTCCACCTTGTCCTCCACCCATATCATGAGCTTTTGGTGCAAAGTGGAGGGGACACATTCACTTGTATGGATCCAGTCTCTCCCAAGGATCACCGTATATGAGGGTTTTCCTTCAATGATGAAGAATGTCGGACGAGTTACCTTCGACCCAACTGTTACGTCGGCCATCAACACTCCCAATGCATGAGATGGGTAGGGTTGTTCTTGAGAACCAAAAAACTCAACTGAACTGCCGAACTGAACCGAACCAAAACTAACTGAACTATTACAAACAGTTCAGAACCGAACTGTTATTTTAAGTTCAGATCTGTAACCGAACTGTTAGGTAAGTTCAGTTCAGTAACCGAATTGAACTGTTAAGGACTTAAGAGCTAACTATCTAAGGTAAAACACGAACTAAATTAATCTGCAATAAAGTAATTTTTAAATGGACTCATTTGGTTTCAATAAAGTAATTTTTAAATGGAGATGAATTATTTGTTGCATCATTTGTATGTTACGTTGCAGTGCTTTTGATAAATCACTTTGAGCTTGATTAGTTGAGCATAAACCAGAATTAGTGCTTGCATTTAACTCTGTTGTTCTCAACCTAATCATGTTTGATGTAAGATTTCTACTTAAGTGCTAACAATATTTTTATGAAAGCAAAAAACTGCAAATCTGTGGGAGGGGATTACTTCTATCTCCACAAATATGGATTACTTTCTCCTTCTTACTGCTCTGTACTAAGATCTTAAACGTTCATGTTTTGCTATTAGACTAGCTATTACTTATTAAACGTATTTGTTTCTTAGGTTTCCGATTAGAAGTTGTTAAACCTGTTAGCAAGTAGTTGGCAAGTAGTTATTCACGGTTATAGTTTCTTTTTATTAGTCAGTTAGATTAGATTAGTCAGATAGATGAGCAACAAATTGAATATGTATATATACTCATTGTACATTTTTCACTAGAATTTGAGCATACACCAGAATTAGTGCTTGAATTCACCAGAATTTGAACTATATAGTAAAATAATACACTCAGTAAAAAAACTGTTCCGTTAACAGTTCGGATCGGATAGGGCCTAAAAGTTCGCATAAAATAGTTAATAAAAGTTCAGTTTTTAAATAGTTCGGTTCGAAACTAAACTGTGAACTGAACTGCTAATATAGTTCAGTTCGGTTCGGCGAACTGTTATTGCAGTTCGGTTCAGTTTGCCGAACTGTTTCAATTGGTTCGGTTCGGTTCAGTTCTCCTCTTGAACTGAACCATGAACAGCTCTAAAGATGGGTGGCCCATGAAACTGGTCATGGTCATGGTGGTCGGAATGAGATCTTCGGCGTTCTTCCCCAACCTCTTCATGGTTGACGATGGCATGATATTCAGCACGACACCACCATCCACGAAGACCCTATTGAACAGTTTCCCGTTGAGACAGGCTTTGATGTACAATGGCTTCACGTGTCTGGTCATGTCTGCGGTTGACTTTTCAAACAGCATGCCTTCTGTTACTGGTCCCTCGGCTTCTGTCAAGGCAGCCCATTCGGCCTCCTCGGCGAAGACATCTCCCTCGAGGGCCTTTGGTTGATCCCTGGATCCCCAGAATTCTGGTGGAAGGAGGCCTACCATTTCTATGTCGGCGTAGAACTCCCCATTGGCTTCTTCCATTAAGTCGTCCAGTATTGACTCGGTTATGGAATTTTCGTCGAAATCTCGAGGACCGAAAGGGTACTCTTCCTCTTCTCCTAGGGGGTCATCTTCTTGCAACTCTTGTGCTGTCATGGGTCCCTCATCCTAGGACTCGTTGACTGGTTGGGATTGTCCGAGGCTATGGGGCCCGTAAAGGCATTCTATCACTGCCTTTGTGAGTGGGCTATGAGGTGCATCCACCATACCCACCATCGCAGTGTCTTCTCCCTCTTGGTCAACGGGCGGTTCGGTGATAGTTGGCTCGGGAACCTGCTCTGGAGCTGTGTCCTCGGCTGGTTTTGGAAAAGCCTGTTCCAACGCCGTAACAACAGAGGTTGCGGGGATGGTTTGGAGGCCACCTTGGGGGTCGGTATCTCAATGGCTGCCTGTGTCATCCATTAATCTTGCGGTACACCTGAAAGAGGTTTCACTGTTCTGGTGGCTCTTAGATCTCGGTCATTGAGGACCGTAATGTCTACCGAAGTCGAATTTTGTGCCTCGGTGACTTGTGCCACCCTTCTTTCTTGTTTGGGTAGAGTCCCTTCACCTGTGGTTGGCGGGGTGGCCTGCTCAATGGAGTCATCGGCGGGCCTACCGTGCCCCCCAAGTGGGACGGGTCTGAGTCTTTCCCTCAAGTTCCTGGGTTTAGGCAAATGTCTCTCGGGATTGAATTTGGACAGATGCAACTCTCTAAGCTCGTGAACAACCCTCCCCGGCTTAGGCAGTTTCTTCTGGGGTTTTTGAGGCTGACTCGGCGCCCCTATCTGTAATTTTTCTTGTAACAGGGCCATTCGTTCTGCAACCGTGGATCCCCTGGGTGGTGATCCCAAGCAGTCGAACACATACGTTTCCCTTTTTGGGGAAGTCTCCTTTTTAGGGACCCACACATAATTCTTCTTCCCTTTCCCGCGGTCGCTCCCTGAGAAGGAGACCATATTGACATTCATGCTGGGGAAAGGATCAGTGTCGACAATCATCTCTAACGCCCCTTTGTCGGCCATTTTGAATCTCCCTTTCCTGATGGCCTCTTGAATGGCTTGGCGGAAGATAATACAATTAGAAGTGGTGTGATTGAAGGAATTATGCCACTTGCAGTGTTTCTTCCCCTTTATTTCCTCAGGAGGGGGAATCTTATGGCCGTTAAGGAGTTTGATCTGCTTGTCTTTGAGGAGGTAGTCAAAGATTTGGTCAGCTTTAGAGATGTCAAAGGAATATTCAACCCTTTCCTCGTCCTTCTCTTTGCCTTTGGCGGGTTTGAGAGCTGGATAGAGGTAGGCTTTCCCCTTAACTATCTCGGCCACCAAGATGTCTATCGCATAATTGGCTGACTCATTATAGTCCGAATCCTCGGCTGCATCCACCACTGATACCAACTGTGGTCCTCGGCCTCGGGTGGCTCTCTTCCTTTCTTTTTCTTGTACAAATCGCTCAACTTGAACTGCCCTGGAAGCCAAGCCACTGAGGTCGTTGTAAGCTTGTCCCATAAGCTTTTCCTTCAATTGAGGGTGCATTCCAAAGATGGCCATGGAAGTAAGTTGGGATTCTGGGAAAGGTACTGAGAACTTTCCGGCCATCTTTCTGAACTCTCAACGAAGTTGGTCACTGCCTCGTCCACCCTCTGCCGCAAATTCATGAGATCGGCTGTGGTAACTTCAGGTTGCGGCCAGTAGAATCTGTCATGGAAGCAACTTTCCATGTCTGCCCAGGTCTGTATAGAATCAGGCAGGAGAGAGGAGTACCACGAGAAGGCAGTCCCTGTCAAAGACAGAGGGAAGTGCTGCAACTTATGATACTCATTGCGGTTTCCTTCCCCACATTGGGTCGTGAATCGGTCGATGTGCTCCATAGTAGACTTGTCATCGTCCTCGGAAAATGTGGCAAAATCAGGGGTTTTAAATCCTCTGGGCAGAGGCACCAATCGATCCACCCACTCGGGGTAAGGCTTCTTGTACACTGGATGGTTGAGCGGTTTCAACTGAACACCGAAAAACTTCTTGATGGTGTCAGCAATGATATTAGGGTCTAGGAGTTGGGACCCCGAGGGTCTATTAGGTGGAGGCGTTGGTCGCCACAGTGTATCTGGGGGACCCTATGCCCCTAGCTGCGATGGTACCTGAGGTGGAGCGTCTGTCCATAGCTGCCCAGGTACTACTTGGGCCAGGTTAACAAGGCCAGTTCCTGGTACAGATGCCTGCGTGCCTCGGAGAGGTGGAATTTGATTCCATGGCTGCTCAACCGGAGAGACATTCATCTGTGTCTGTATATAGGAACCGGTCGGGTAGGTACTGAGTGCTCCGGGGTACGGCTGACTAGGAGGTAGGTTTATCGAGCCAAGTGGGTTTTGGACCCATGGCTGCTGACTCGGGCAATACCCACTGTTCTTGCCATTCCCTGATTCCGGGGCGAAGGCTTGCCCCCCTGCGTAAGCCGGGTAGTTAGCCACAGTAGAGCACCCATAGTATGATCCTTGCGGCAGATCCACCAAGCCTGCTGCCTCGGATGGCGTTCTAGCCAGTTGCACTTGTCCCTGTTGAAGAGATACCGTATTAGTGACATTCGCCAAAAACTGCCCCCCAGTGTTGGCAGTGGAAAAAATACCAGGGTTAGCATTTACCTGATGAGAGTACGCCTGCTGAGTCCCAATCATGCTCCCACTCGGTGGACACCGATGCATGCCTCCCATATGGTTATAAGAGGATGCCTGCTAAGGTCCAACAGGGTTGGTGTATGGCGGGGCCTGATGCGGTCCTCCCATAGAAGAATGTTGTCCTCCTTGTGATTGGCCAGAGACAACGTAGTTCATGGTGCTACTGGCTTGCGCAACACGTCTTTGCTCCACTTCCTTGGCTTGTTACACTTCATTTTGCACCATAGGTTTAACTATGTCAGCCAATTGGTGGGACAATTGATACATGATGTCATATATCCCCATGTCGATTTGTTGCCGAATAAACGACGTGGTGATGACCACAGGTTCCTCATAACGTTGAGGCGAACCGTCGCTAGACTCAACATTAACCGCAAGGGGAGTTGTCGCCGAAATACTTATTGGCTTAGTGTTCTTCGTTTTCGGAGCAGTTACCTTTTTTAATGTCGATGGTGGCTCCATACTTAGGTTTCTGCCAGAGCGTAGGTGCATACGCCAACTATAATCCATTCCAGGCGAATCAAACGGAGGTGTTTGTTCACCTTTTCCTGTCCCACCGAGTGTGCCAATTTTGTTTTGTCGTCAAACTATTAGGTCCTGGCCATTGTAACACCCCCTTTTACTATTACAACTAAATAGACAATTATCAGAGTCACCTCGAAGGGCGCTACATTTTTCACCATTTTAAAAAAAAAACACCATTTATTCCAAAAAAAAATCTCCAAAATAATTTATATAAAAGAAATCACCAAGCAGCGGAAATATTAACCAGTTTAAACATCTCCAGAATTAACAATTAGAGACATCTCCAAAATTAATTAAAACAATTTCCAATAACTAAAATAATAGTTCAAAACGATAACTAACGACTCCCCGGTGCTACATATCAGAGCTGACACAGACCCAAACGAGAGAGGAAGCAAAACCTAGCAATTCCTCCACGAGCACTAGCGATCACCTGCAGCGTTGCCGCATGAGAGCAACATTCCAAGCAGAAGGGGTGAGTCTAACAGAGGTAATAAGCAGATGATAAAAATATGCTAGCATCAGGTAACTACAGCAACACAATACAATTACACCATATCACAGCACCAGATACCAAAGGAAAAGTCCATTTGACAGTGAACCACCAAAGTTATAACATTCATAGACAATGGGATGATATGCAACCCCTCCAGTGGGCATATGCATGCAGTACCGATCACCAAAATGAGCCACGACGGGCATATCACCAATAAACACCAGAGGCAGAGCCTATATCACCAAAACATGCATATGACAATGCGACACCATGATTATGCACCAACTCACCATAACAAGTATTAAAATAAATACTATATCACCAGAATCAAAACAAATGATTTCACCAAAAATAGCACCAAGTTGTAGCATCACAGCTACCACTAAACTCTCCTGAGCATACCAGCACCGCACCTGAAATATTAACACCAGACGGCTCCACAACGCGGACATAACGCACGCACACCACGCACAAGACTGGCGCACAGCGCCTAGGCACATCGCACCTACTTCAGCGAATTAATTAAAATAGCAAACGACATCGGATTTCAACAAATAAATACTTGTTGGAAAGCCCTATGGGTCTGGTTATCATCCCTAAGTTCAGTTTTTGAAGGAGAGTGTCCAATAGGTACAGTTTTCGAAAAGCACACAGGCTAGTTGCAAAAGATGACAGTTTCTGTCCTTCAAATTCAAGCAATTCCAAAGTGACCAAAACTCAATCAAATTGCATGAAACTTGTGCATAAACTGGGGAAAATTTTGTCTAGTTTTCAAAGAAATTGGATTCGTTCGAAAAGGAGTTCTTTTGAAAACGTGGTAACCAAAACACTGACCCTGTGTCCAGATTGTTTCCAGAATCTTACTCTAACTTGTGGAATTCATATCTCGAGCTACACAACTCTAAACGCAACCAAACCAGTGCCAAATTAACAAGCATTAAGTCTATTTTCCAGAAAAATAAACCACATAATTTTTCGGTCAATACAACGTTCCCAGTCACCGAAATACCGAATCTATACCCAAATCGTTTCCAGAATTTTAACCTAACTTGTATCGCCTATAACTCGAGCTATACAACTCCGAATTTGACGAAACCAGTGCCAAAACGACCGGCGTTAAGTCTATTTTCAAAAACAATCAACCTCATAATTTTTGGATCAACCAAACAGCGCCAGTTTTAGAAAAACCGAACCTGTGTCCAGAATCGCTAAATTGCCAAACACCAAACCCTAACGGCAACGACACCGCAACCACCACAACAAAACGACAATTCGACAACGCGACAACAACAATCAACCACGCACAGCAACAACAAAAACACGAACAATAACAACACCATCATCGTGATACAACAATCACGCAACAACAAATAACGAAACAAATCACAATAACGTGCAATAATCATCAAAGCACCAATCTCAACGAAAACACGATATGCAACAACACGAACAATTCAACAAAACCCTAGACTACCCACACATAATTATCATCAACCCATTATCAAGGTTAAGCCCACCCTTACCTCGAATAACGTAAGCTCCGGAACACGACGAACGAGACACGAACAAAACTACAGCAACACGAACGATCTCCTTTTGAAATTCTTCGCGAAACCCTCCTCTTCTCTCCCTCTTTGCGCCGCGTGCTCTCTCTCTCACTCTCACTTTCGTTTTTCTTTTGCTTGCTGCGAATGAGGGTTTGGCTTAAACCCCCAGGGTTTAAGTTGAGGGCTCAGTAAACACTGGGCTCTCTACGTCACCACCTCCTTTACTCGTTTCACCTCCTACGCATATAAAATATTAACCTTTTAATTTATCTATATCCCGCCTCGAAATTATTTTAATAACTCAATCAACTATTTTAATTAAATTATTTCCGAGGTGTTACAACCCTCCCCCACTTAGAATCTTTCGTCCTCGAAAACATACCTGATTCAAACAGCTCCGGATAGGACTCTCGCATCTTGCTCTCCAACTCCCATGTCATGCTTTCACCAGCAGCTCCTAACCAGACCACTTTCACCAGGTTTATCTCTTTGCCACGTAAAGTCTTCACTTCACGATCTTCAATTCGCACAGGCATTGTCTCCACAGTGAGATTATCCCGCACATGCACATCATCCATCGGAATCACATGGGACGGATCCGAAATATACTTCCGAAGTTGCTACACATGAAATACATCGTGCAAATTCGAAAGATTAGGCGGCAAGGCCACCCTATAAGCAACATTACCAATTCTCTCAGTGATCTGATACGGTCCAATGAAACGAGGAGTCAACTTCTTTGTCTTCAATGCACGCCCAACACCAGCCATAGGCGTGACTCTCAAAAACACATGATCACCAGCTTGGAATTCTAAATCCTTCCTTCTCTTATCATGATAGCTCTTCTGTCTACTCTGCGACGCTTTCATTTTCTCACGGATCAATTTCACCTTTTCAGTAGTCTCTCGGACAACCTCGGGTCCAAGAACAATACTCTCCCCAGATTCATGCCAACACAACGGAGTCCTACATCTCCGACCATACAATGCCTCGAACGGTGCCATCCCGATGCTAGAATGGTAACTATTGTTGTAAGTAAACTCGATCAACGGAAGGTGAGTATCCCACGCACCTCCCTGCTCAAGAACACAAGATCTCAACAAGTCTTCCAACGACTGAATGGTCCTCTCTGTCTGCCCATCAGTTTGAGGATGATAAGCTGAACTCAACCTCAATTTAGAACCCAATGCTTCTTGCAAACTCTTCCAGAAATCAGAAGTGAACCTAGGATCTCTGTCAGACACAATGCACAAAGGAACACCATGCAACTTCACAATCACCTGAATATAAATCTCTGCCAATCTCGACACCGGATACGTGATATTGATAGGAATAAAATGAGCAGACTTCGTCAATCTATCCACAATCACCCAAATCGAATCGTGCCCCCTCACAGTATTAGGTAACCCTATCACGAAATCCATAGAAATACTATCCCACTTCCATTCCGGAATCTCCAACGGTTGCATCAACCCAGCAGGCTTCTGATGCTCAACCTTCGATTTCTGACAAGTCAAACAGGAATACACAAACTGCGCCACATCACGCTTCATACCAGGCCACCAAAACATCTTCTTCAGATCCTGATACATCTTTGTAGCTCCCGGATGGATACTCAACTTACTCCTATGACCTTCTTCTAAAATTGCTATTTTCATCTCCTCATCATCAGGAATGCAGATTCTTCCACGGTACTTCAATACATTCTGCGCATCCAACTCAAAGTCTTTATTCTCGGATTGATCAATCCCAACCATCAGGTCAACTAATTTAACATCTAACTTCTGAGCTTCTCGAATGCTAGCCATGAATTCATTATCAATCTTCAACATCCCCAATCTGACACTCTGAGGCGTCACTTCACAAACCAAACTCATATCCCTGAACTGCTCAATTAATTCGAGTTCTCTAACCATCATTGCTGACATATGCAACGTCTTTCGACTTAAAGCGTCAGCTACCACATTAGCCTTTCCCAGATGATAGTTCAAGCTAAAGTCATAGTCTTTCAGCAACTCCAACCATCTGCGCTGTCTCATATTCAACTCTTTCTGATCAAACAGATACTGCAAACCCTTATGATCACTGAACACCTCAAACCTCGAACCATACAGATAATGTCTCCAAATTTTCAACGCGAACACAACTGCAGCAAGTTCTAAATCATGGGTAGGGTAGTTCTTCTCATGAGTCCTCAACTGTTTCGACGCATAGGCAACTACCTTACCATTCTGCATAAGCACACCTCCCAACCCCATCTTGGAAGCATCACAATACACCACAAACGACTCTTCCGGATTAGGCAACGTCAGAACAGGAGACGTCGTCAACCTCTTCTTCAATTCTTTGAAGCTCTCTTCACAACAGTCATCCCAGATGAAAGCTTTACCCTTGCAAGTCAACTGAGTCAACGGAAGTGCCAACTTCGAAAATCCTTCTATAAACCTCCTATAGTAACCTGCCAGACCCAGAAAACTTCTAATCTCAGTAACTGACTACGGAGACTCCCATTGTAACACGGCATCAACCTTAGACGGATCCACGGCAATTCCATTCCCCGAAATAACATGACCCAGAAAGCTAACCTCCTTCAACCAAAACTCACACTTAGACAGCTTCGCATATAATTTCCTGTCCCTCAGAATTTCCAATACCAATCTCAGATGTTCTGCATGCTCCTCTTCTGACTTAGAATAAATTAGGATGTCGTCAATGAATACCACCACAAACCGATCCAGATACTCACGAAAGACACGATTCATGTACTCCATGAACACTCCCGGCGCATTAGTCACACCGAAAGGCATCACGGAATACTCATAATGCCCATAACGGGTTCTGAAAGCTGTCTTCTGAATGTCTTCGTCTTTCACCTTGATCTGATGATAACCCGATCTCAAATCTATTTTACTGAACACCTGAGCACCCACCAACTGATCCATTAAGTCATCAATCCTCGGAAGCGGATACTTGTTCTTAATAGTCACCTTATTCAGCTGCCGATAGTCTACGCACAACCTCATACTACCATCTTTCTTTTTCACCAACAACACTGGAGCTCCCCACGGCGACACACTTGGCCTCACAAATTTCTTTTCAAGCAGATCCTCGAGTTGCTTCTTCAGTTCTGACAATTCAGATGCAGACATTCTATACGGTGCCATAGACACAGGTTTAGTATCAGGTACCAGATCAATAGCAAACTCAACCTCTCTCTCTGGTGGTACATCCGGAATCTCGTCGGGAAAAACCTCAGAAAACTCTCGCACCACCTGCAACTCATCAACCTTCGCTTGGCTCTCAGCAGACAATGACGCCATTAATGAAAACAACTGGACGTCTTCCCTCATTACCCTATGCAACTGACCAGCAGACAACAAACCAGACTCTTCCTCTTCAGGAGAAAAGAAACTCACAGACCTTTCATGACAGTTGATATGAACATGGTTATCAACTAACCAGTCCATACCTAGAATAACATCCATTCCGCTCAGCGGCAAACAAATCAAGTCAACGAGAAAATCATTACCGAATATCGATAAAGGGCATTTAGCACAAACAACCGAGGTAGTCACCGAACCCTTAGCCGGAGTATCGATAACCATCTCCCTCAACATAGAAGATAAAACAAGATCTAATTTCTCAACACATGCAGTAGCAATAAAACAATGGGTAGCACCAGTATCAATAATAGCAATAAGAGGAGAATTATTAATATAGCATGTACCTCTGATCTCATTCACTGCATCTGACCCCGCCAGAGCGAACACCTTCCCAACGGACCTTTCTTTCTTCGGTTTAGGACACTGAGTGCTGATATGACCACCCTCACCACAGTTGTAGCATAACACATCCTTTCGATCACAGCTAGACGCCATATGACCCTCTTTACCACACTTGTAGCACTTCTTCACATCACCTGGACAGTCAGGACGCTTATGACCGGGTTTACCACACTTGTAACATACCACACTAGCAGCAGCATCTCCCCCACTAGGTCTCTTACCCACAGCAGTTCTCTGATTGCCTTTACCAGCTGGAACCTCATACGGCTTCCCACGACTCGAGAAATTCTTCTGCCTATCCCTCATGACTCTAGAATGAGCATTACTGTCTTCCTTGAAGATTCTGCAGCTGTCAATCAACTCCGAGAACACCCGAATTTTCTGATACCCTATCGCCTTCTTGATATCAGCCCGCAACCCATTTTCAAACTTGATGCATTTGGAGAATTCAGCACCAGCCTCACCATAATGTGGATAGAACTTCGCCAATTCAATGAACTTGGCAGCATACTCAGTCACCAACATATTACCCTGCTTCAGCTCCAGAAACTCAATCTCTTTCTTCCCACGGACATCTTCAGGATAATACTTTCTCAGAAATTCTCTGCTGAACACAGCCCAAGTGACCTCTTCATTCACAGTCGCCAACCTCTGCCTCACCTCCAACCACCAGTCATCAGCCTCCTCTGCCAGCATATGAGTACCATACCTGACTTTCTGCGCCTCAGAGCAATCCATAACACGAAAGATTCTCTCCATCTCTTTCAGCCACGCCAAAGCACCATCAGGGTTATACTTGCCCTTAAAGGTAGGAGGATTCTCCCTCTGAAACGTAGCCAAACTGCGCGACCCAGCATCACCAGCAGCACCTGGGTTATTCTCCACAGCTTGAGCCACAGCCTGCAAAGCAGCAGCGAGTGCAGCATCGTTCCGTCCTGCCATCTCAACCTAACACTGCAACAGAAACTATAATCAGGAACGAGTAACAATTACTCAAGTGTTACTCGACTCGACGACTCGACAACTTGGCCGGACAGACCGAACTGCTCTGATACCACTAATGTAACACCCCCCTTTTACTATTACAACTAAATAGACAATTATCAGAGTCACCTCGAAGGGCGCTACATTTTTCACCATTTTAAAAAAAACACCATTTATTCCAAAAAAAAATCTCCAAAATAATTTATATAAAAGAAATCACCAAGCAGCGGAAATATTAACCAGTTTAAACATCTCCAGAATTAACAATTAGAGACATCTCCAAAATTAATTAAAACAATTTCCAATAACTAAAATAATAGTTCAAAACGATAACTAACGACTCCCCGGTGCTACATATCAGAGCTGACACAGACCCAAACGAGAGAGGAAGCAAAACCTAGCAATTCCTCCACGAGCACTAGCGATCACCTGCAGCGTTGCCGCATGAGAGCAACATTCCAAGCAGAAGGGGTGAGTCTAACAGAGGTAATAAGCAGATGATAAAAATATGCTAGCATCAGGTAACTACAGCAACACAATACAATTACACCATATCACAGCACCAGATACCAAAGGAAAAGTCCATTTGACAGTGAACCACCAAAGTTATAACATTCATAGACAATGGGATGATATGCAACCCCTCCAGTGGGCATATGCATGCGGTACCGATCACCAAAATGAGCCACGACGGGCATATCACCAATAAACACCAGAGGCAGAGCCTATATCACCAAAACATGCATATGACAATGCGACACCATGATTATGCACCAACTCACCATAACAAGTATTAAAATAAATACTATATCACCAGAATCAAAACAAATGATTTCACCAAAAATAGCACCAAGTTGTAGCATCACAGCTACCACTAAACTCTCCTGAGCATACCAGCACCGCACCTGAAATATTAACACCAGACGGCTCCACAACGCGGACATAACGCACGCACACCACGCACAAGACTGGCGCACAGCGCCTAGGCACATCGCACCTACTTCAGCGAATTAATTAAAATAGCAAACGACATCGGATTTCAACAAATAAATACTTGTTGGAAAGCCCTATGGGTCTGGTTATCATCCCTAAGTTCAGTTTTTGAAGGAGAGTGTCCAATAGGTACAGTTTTCGAAAAGCACACAGGCTAGTTGCAAAAGATGACAGTTTCTGTCCTTCAAATTCAAGCAATTCCAAAGTGACCAAAACTCAATCAAATTGCATGAAACTTGTGCATAAACTGGGGCAAATTTTGTCTAGTTTTCAAAGAAATTGGATTCGTTCGAAAAGGAGTTCTTTTGAAAACGTGGTAACCAAAACACTGACCCTGTGTCCAGATTGTTTCCAGAATCTTACTCTAACTTGTGGAATTCATATCTCGAGCTACACAACTCTAAACGCAACCAAACCAGTGCCAAATTAACAAGCATTAAGTCTATTTTCCAGAAAAATAAACCACATAATTTTTCGGTCAATACAACGTTCCCAGTCACCGAAATACCGAATCTATACCCAAATCGTTTCCAGAATTTTAACCTAACTTGTATCGCCTATAACTCGAGCTATACAACTCCGAATTTGACGAAACCAGTGCCAAAACGACCGGCGTTAAGTCTATTTTCAAAAACAATCAACCTCATAATTTTTGGATCAACCAAACAGCGCCAGTTTTAGAAAAACCGAACCTGTGTCCAGAATCGCTAAATTGACAAACACCAAACCCTAACGGCAACGACACCGCAACCACCACAACAAAACGACAATTCGACAACGCGACAACAACAATCAACCACGCACAGCAACAACAAAAACACGAACAATAACAACACCATCATCGTGATACAACAATCACGCAACAACAAATAACGAAACAAATCACAATAACGTGCAATAATCATCAAAGCACCAATCTCAACGAAAACACGATATGCAACAACACGAACAATTCAACAAAACCCTAGACTACCCACACATAATTATCATCAACCCATTATCAAGGTTAAGCCCACCCTTACCTCGAATAACGTAAGCTCCGGAACACGACGAACAAGACACGAACAAAACCACAGTAACACGAACGATCTCCTTTTGAAATTCTTCGCGAAACCCTCCTCTTCTCTCCCTCTTTGCGCCGCGTGCTCTCTCTCTCACTCTCACTTTCGTTTTTCTTTTGCTTGCTGCGAATGAGGGTTTGGCTTAAACCCCCAGGGTTTAAGTTGAGGGCTCAGTAAACACTGGGCTCTCTACGTCACCACCTCCTTTACTCGTTTCACCTCCTACGCATATAAAATATTAACCTTTTAATTTATCTATACCCCGCCTCCAAATTATTTTAATAATTCAATCAACTATTTTAATTAAATTATTTCCGGGGTGTTACAACCATGGGGTCGGCCAGAGGTTTGGACAGTCTTTGACTCCTCTAGAAAGGGTCAGGCAAGGTGAAAAGGACGCGAGTGTTGGATTACACCACGGCTAATGCATAAAGTAAAAGGATAAAAATGCGATAAAGGAAGATAAATTGAAATAAACGTAGAGTTTGATTGATTGGATGTGTCTTTGTACAATTACTCTATTGTTATATATATACACAGACCCTCGTCGGCCACTATGCTAGCCAACATTTGCCTGCCGTTGGATTGATCTAAGATCAACGACTCTCGTTGCTTCCTAGGCCCTCAACAAGGCGGAGTAACTGCCCACGTTCCCACTGGCACGGTTAGTGGGGTAAGTGCTCGTTGCTCTGTATTTTCCGGCCTCGCTCTTCCGCTTGAACTTCAACCGCTCGCACGTTCCATCTTCGTGTCGTGTCTTGCCTTCCAAGCAACGCCCGCCTTGCCTCGGCCATTCGGTGGCTCGGTTGCCCTAGCCCCTTTTCGGTAATAGCTTAGGCACCCGAGCCTCCTGGGCCTTGGCACTCTATAGGTTGGGGCTATTACTTTCCCTCAGCTTAGCTCACTGGCCCTCGGGCATAACCATCCCTCAGGGAACTTTGTCGTTTAATGTGCCCCGATGGCCTCTTTTGACTGCACTCTTTATGGCAAATACCCCCTTTTACACTTTGTCATGTGGCTTGGCTTCCCACCAAAATTCCTCTTTTCTCCTCTTAGCCCTCGGCCCACGACTTAATTATTTTTGGGTGTTAACACCATCACAATTCCAAACCTCCTCCTTTATCTCCCTTTCCGTAAAAGGCAACAACAAGAGAGCACTGTCATCATTAGAAATTTGCTTGAACTCTACCCCTCCAAGTGTTGGATGATCTTGGAGAGGTTCTTCAAAGCACTTCTCAAAATGGTTTTTAACTCTCAACTTCACTTCATCCACATCCTCAATCAAAGCCCTGTTCTCATCCAACAATAACAAGTTACTCCTCCTTCTTCTATACTTCATAAGAGAGTGAAAGTATTTATTATTGGAATCCTCTTCTCTAATCCATCTAGCTCTAGATTTTTGGCACAACAAGCTTTCCTTCAATCTAATATATATCTCTCCAAAACTTTGCCTGCACCTCCTTCCTCCGCCACATTTGCTCAACATCAATATTCAAATCAAGCACTCTGAATACCTCCTTTTTCCAACTTCTCAATCTAGTTTTAAGCAACTTCAACTTTTCCTTCAACACATGAGCCTTGTTGCATTGAATATCAAAATCATCCCAACAAGAACTCACAAAAGTACGAAAATCAGGATAATCAAACCAACCATTAATGAACCGGAAGGGTTTTGTCCCCCAAATCTTTAAAGAACGAACAAGCCAAATTGGACAATGATTTGATATATAACGGTCTCCAATCCATTGTCCCAAAACATTCTACAACGAAATAAGCCATTCTAAAATAAGAAACCGATCTAGACGGCTCATAGAGGCGCCGTCAGAACAAAAATAAGAAAAAAAAAATTCCCGACACTATTACATCAATGAGATCCATGTCAGCAGAATTAAGCTTAGCAGCTTCCTGCAAGTTACCACCATCCCTCCTCCTTCCTTTTCCCTCATCAACACAAGAAACAAATTTGAAATCCCCAACCACACACCATTCACCCCCTAGCAAACCTCAACTTTATCCCCTTCAATTCCTCCCATCCTTTCTGTTTATCAACCATAACACACTGAGCATAAACATTTACCACATAATTAAGAACATTACGAAGTTCAGCACAAACACCACAAAACCAATGCCTCTAAAAGAGAAACTAACCGACCACGAATCTATCAACCAAGATGACAAAATACCTCTCGACTGACCCTGAGAAGGTACCAACGACCAATCACGTGCCTGATTACCCCATAAAAGCCCAATATGCAATTTCTCTATAGCCTCCCTCTTAGTCTCTTGAAAAAAAATGAAATCAAACTTACCTCTTCTTATCAAAGAAGCCAGTTGGCGACGCTTTGCACCATCGCCTCACCCACGCATATTCAGAGAAAGAATATTCATGGGACACCATTGGTAACCACCCCCATCTCCATGGCATCCTGATCACGCTTCTCACCTTCTTCAATCAAATTTACATAATTCTCACCTGCATGATTTCACTCCACACCTAACTTCTTGGTCTCTTCCCACACCTTCCTATAGCCACTGCGTTATTCTGGAGAGCCCAAAACCTATTATTCACACAAACAATGTCTGAACTACTGATAGAGTCATCACAAAGAAAAGTCCCTGCAAAAAATAATGAAGAGGTATTTGCTTGAACCCCAATATTATGGCCAACATCAGCTCCATTACCCCAGTCACAAGATTTTTCAAAGACTTCCACTTATTCATGGACTACGCGAGGAATTTTGCCTGAGTGCGGAGTTCTCTTGCATCCAACCATACGTAATTTGCGATTTTTTTTTGCTCTGTACAGTTGGGCCAAGATTTCGTTGCTTTGGCATTGAAGGGAGTTCTTTAGATGCACTCTCTTCTTTAGTTTGGTCCAGTTGAGATAGCGCCTTGCTGCCTTGTACGCTATTGAGCTTGCTGGCTTGTGAATTACTAGACAAGCCCAACACCCCACATTGACTAGAATCCCCAATGATATGCGTTGTTTCCTTTACCACACTACCATTAGATGAATTAACCGAATCACCATAAGGTAAAGAATTAAAATTTCGGCTCCAATCATTTGAAAAGTTGCCATTTTGAGAAATAGGCAACGCCTTCCTTGATTTGCGCAAATCATTAGTAAAATTGTTACCACCAATAACTCCCTCCCCCTCCTCACGTCTAGAATCATTGGAGTTGTTACCACCAATAACTCCCTCCCCCTCTTCACGCCTAGAATCATGGGATTTGTTAGACACCATTATCAATGCATCACCGCCAGCCTTACCTCCTTCAACACCACCGCCAATCTCCTCCGCTTTGCCGTCATGATCGTCATCTCCGATGAACCAAAAATTATCATTCCACTCCTCCTCAGATTCTGTGGATTCATCATCATACAACTATACATCAACCTTCTCTTTCAAACCACTACTCCATTGAAGAGGAACACTCCAATCGTCTACTAATCTAATGTTGAACACAAACTTGTTGATAGATACCTGCAGCATACAGTTCACATTCTCAAAGGATTGAGTACGAACCATAACACGTGGTAGATCCATTTTCCTTTTTTTCTCCGTGTTATCATCTGAGTAGAGATAAGTGACCACTGAAGCTGTGAGATCAGAGAAAAACTCAGCATTCCAAGCGTGCATCAGAACACTAAAACATCGAATCCACACATTGTGTTCATTGTCCATGTCGGTGGGATTTCAGGGACGAATCCACTTAAACCATTGGATCAACCACTCCCTTGCTTCTTCGACATACCTCGCGAAATCCTCTTCATCACTACCACCTTCAAGGAGTACCAAATTGGACCCCATCAGATTCGCTTTGATAGAGAACACTCCTTGATGAACGAACTCATCATGAATAATATATGACTTTCCCGGATTTTACACCTCTCCAACCATGGCTTTGGAGAGATCATGTGATCCTTCAATGTTCAGAACAGCACTGAGGTCACACTTGTTCACCCCTTCCATCACGTCCTTTGAGATCTTCCTTGATTAGGCATAGAAGACGTGTTCGGTTCAACACTATTCTTGTATCTCACTACCTGTCACGCATCACTTCTATATCCCAGTCGGTTCTCTTCTTCCCTGTACCCCTTCCCTTCCACCCAGTTTGATCATCTTTGCCATTCCTCCTTCCTCTGCCATCATACTCGCCACCTCTCTCTCTCTCTCCCCTCCACCTCCTCCTCCTCCTCTCTCTCTCTCTCTCTCATCGCATCAAATGGCTTCATAATTCTTGCAACATCTACCAAGTGATCACAATTCACAGGTATAACTCATTTTCCTTCTTGATGCTTAAGACATTGTGTTAAAAGAACGTATTTTATTTGGATAGATTTTTTTGAAGAAACATTTGTTTTGAAACTTGTTTGTTACTAAAGTATCATTTCTTAATTAATTGCATTAGTATTGTTTCTAAATTAAAAAAAAATCTCACAAAAAAAATTGATTGTGCGATTCAAACTTGCCTTATTTATTAGAAATATTTGACTGAAACAATTTATACCAATATTTGACGTAAATTTTGTTGTTAATGATCATCGTTATTATGATTGTTAAAATAGAATTAATTTCCATAAATCATGAGATTTGAAAAAAGTATATGTAAAAACGCATGACGCACCGTCGCATCTCACTAATTTCATTAGTATCTGAACGTTAGTGGCAAAATCGTAAATGACTAAAAAAAAGTGTCACTTATACAAATAGGGTTTTTGAAAGTAAAGAAGACAACACGGTTCGAAATCCATGTTGATCTTCATGATAAGGCGCGCGAAACACTAGTGCTTCGCTTTCTCTCACTTTCTCAATGAGCCAATCGATCGAGTCGCCGTCGCGGTTCGAACATTCGTTACGGAGTTCCAAGTCGTTCTTTTAACCACTCTCTCTATTTTACTGTGGATGACAAGCACACTCTTTTTCTCACTCTTTTTTGTTTTGTTTTCGCTGTGGCAGGAGAAGAGCGTATTCTGGAAGCAGTTCTCGTCGTCGTTTCTTGGACCCTGACGTCATCGAGATTCCCAACCCTTCCAGTTCCACCAAGAAGAAAGAAAAAGAGGTTTCGTCAATAATCTTTTCTTTATGAGTCAAAAAAAAAGCCAACTTTTTCTTTAAAAAATTAAATTAAATAACTAAAATACTCTTTTACTTAAAGTGTTGTCTTTATTTTTTTACTATAAAAAATCTGGGCTTTAGTAGATGATTGTTCAATTCTTGTGTCTGAGGTGCATTTTGTTTTTATCCTTTTTCTTGTTTTTCTGAAAATAATAATGTCTTGTGTATTGTTGCTTGTTAGGTTAATTGAAGTGTTTGTTCAAATTTGCAGAGAAATGCTGAGTGTTTTATTTTATTGCCATTTACCCTTTTAACTTTGCTTCTTGATTATCAATCACCTGTTCATTGCTATTTCCCCATTACATATAGGGTGATGTGATTTTCACCCTGTGAATGTGATAGACCTAGTTGTTAATTATGGCAACATGTTATGAACCAGTCAAAACCACTAATTGGTTCTATTATGTGCAAGTCAGTTGCATATGGAATGTATGTTGATGCCGACTTAGGTTATCAGGGTTAAGGAATTGGTTAGCAGTCTTCTGTTACTTTTGTTTCTACCTTTGAAAATTAGTTGTCCTAGTTTTTCTGTTATGCTGCCTGTTCATTTGTGTGTGTGTGTGTGAGACTTATTGATTGATTGGATTATATCATAGTGTCCTTGACATGCATTTCTAAAGCACAGTTGCTCCCGTAAATCTATTGTGTCTTGTTTTTCTGTTTCCAGCATTTATGTGTACTCTTTTCTAGGTCGTGTTTCCGGATGTGATTGACATCGACAATGATGATGACTCAACAGATTTAGTGGTACTTGGTGAAAAAGTCGGTAAAAATAATAAGGGGAAGGAAATTGGATCCATTCATGGTGGTTATGGTGATCATCAAGCTACGGTTTGTAAATTGGATTTGTTTCTTGCAGCTTATTGATGTTATCATTTCCAATATTATAAATTAAAAATGATTGTACAATTTTACTTCTCAGTTATTTTCTCAAACTGTCCCTAGTAAGAAAACAATTGGCGGCGCACAGTGCAGGAAGCGTAAGACTATTGCTGATGAGGTCAGAGTTGAAATTCCGAAGAAACTTCTAAACTTCAAACAATTTGACACCATTGATGATGCTTCAGACCATTACTTTGTTCGCTCCAACTCTTCCATAAAGCAGGTAGCTTTCTTTTTAATGCAATTTGTTTCAGTTTTAATCTTATTTATATTGGTTTACCATCAATTTTTTTCCTGAACAGCATTCAAAGAATTGGGGTAAAAAAATCCAGGAAGAGTGGAAGTTATTGGAGAAGCATTTACCTGGTAAAGTTGTTTGTTCAGTATTCTTGTTAAAATTGGCTGTACTACTACTATTTTTCTTATCATATCTCACTTTTCCTATTCGATTATTTTTGCAAGCTGAATTTTCTTAACTGTGTGATTGTCTTCATCATTGTTGTTAACATGCTATGGAGGAGGGGGGTTGTCAAACCCAAAGGGGATTAGCATGGCTTCATTTTGTTAGTATATATCCTTATAAAATAGTCATTTTCTTTCCCTTGGTAGAGTCAGATACTTGTTCAGAAGCTGCACGTTTGGAAAAGCAGTGATTTTGTTTTTTAATATCCCAATGAGCAATTTGTCATTGGTTTTTTGTGCAAACTCTTGCTTTTCTTTGAATCTTCTTTTCATCTTCATTAGATTCAATATTTGTAAGAGTTTATGAATCAAGAATAGATCTGTTGAGGGCTGTGATTATCGGAGCAGAGGGAACTCCTTATCATGATGGCCTTTTCTTTTTCGATGTTTTCTTTCCCAGTGACTATCCCAATGTACCACCGGTATGTTGTTTAGATTACTGTACTTTACTGGCATTATTTTTATGTTCACTATTTTTAATTAGAAGTATGAATCAATGGACATTTTTCAATGCAGCAAGTCCACTACCACTCCGGTGGAGTTCGGCTCAACCCAAATTTATACGGTTGTGGCAAAGTATGCCTCAGTCTACTTAACACCTGGAGTGGCAGTGGGAATGAGAAGTGGCTTCCAGGTGTTTCAACAATGCTACAGGTTCTGGTCTCCATACAAGGTCTGATCTTGAATACAAAGCCTTACTTTAATGAGCCTGGGTATGCAAGTCTAAGTGGTTCTGCAGATGGTGAAAGGTACTCCCTGAAGTACAATGAAGACACATTTCTCCTATCATTAAAAACAATGGTGTATCTGATAAGAAGCCCCCCTAAGGTTTGATTTTAGAGCTCTTTCTTGGTTCAATTGTTTTAAATATTGTGCTTCGTCAGTCGTCATGTTCACTCATTACACCACTAGGAAGTGATGCCTAGAACTTCTCCCGTTTTGCCTTTTAGGAAGCTTTGGAGGGATGCTAGAGAAGAACAATAAAGACTGTATGGGCTAATTTAGAAAACAAAATACAATATTTTAGAACAATAAACTAAGCAAATATAGGCACTTGCTTTTGATTTAGTCCCTTTAAAATGTTTATTTATTAACAGCAAAAAACCAAATATTTATTAACACCACAACAAAATGTTTATTTATTAACAGCAAAAAACCAAATATGCTTTGGAATGCATGATTAATTTTGATGAAATACATCCATTATTAAACCAAAACAGGTCTGAATGCGTGATTCAGCACTTCTGTATATTGTGGATATGTATGTTAATGAATTATCAGTCTGATGCAAGCATCCTTTTTGTGATAAACTTGAATTTTTACTTGATTAACATTGCTTTTGGCTGAATTTTTTATTTAATTATACTCATCAACTTAGGAACACCGCTACAATAGACTCATCAACTTATTTATACTTGTATTTTATGATAGTTAGGAAGAAGGAACAAGAGCAAGAGCTCCTCCAAGACAGAGAATATCGTCTTGGCTCCCAACAACTAACAATAATGCATGTTTGTCCCTCTATTCTCTCTTCTTTTTGCATGTATCAGACCCCCCCTCACTTCTCTTCGTAACTACCCCCACCCCCTTATTGTTATTTTTTCTTGCCTAGACTGGGGGCCTGTTTCTTCGACCACTTATGTAATCTCAGCCTCCTCAGTCCTCCCTAGTGGCTTCATCTACAGGTCGAGTTTTCCAAAGAATAAGCCACTTTAATACCTTCATGCCATTGTAGGCCCTCTCTCTCTAGTGATTAATACCGCTTCTGGTATTACTGGATCACCTTCCTCTACTACCAGCTCTGGAGGAAGGGTTGTTTCAGCATGTTGTCCCTTTACGGCGCGTTTGAGCCTAGAGACATGGAAGACCGGGTGGGTTCTGTTGAAACAAGACATTTAAAGAAGAGGGTTTCTGAGTATTTAGTACTAGAAAAGCAATGAAAATTTGTTCCTACAAGAGACTCGCAGATAGTCCAACCATTTATTTCACTCTGCCGAGTCTGGACCGTAACTGCATCAGGTTGCTTTCAAGGAGGCACACTGATGGAATATTTTGTCTTATAGCGAGAAACCCATACGACATTTGCATGCATAGCATTACTTTATTGCATGGTTATCTGGGAATAACTTGGAGCATCAATGGTTAAATGCATATTCAGTGTTATATAAGTTCAACAACCTACAGTTATGATGTCACTCTCGGTTATGTTACTCTTCTTCTCTTTGTTTTTCATCTGCGGTTTCTTTTTGCTGCCGTTATGAAAATGTTAGTTTAGCATTTGGATCCTCGGAATTGTTTATTTATTTTTATTTTTATATATATTATTGCTTTACTTGAAAATTTCTTCTGGTTTTTGGATCAAAAGTGAATGTTTTGGTTATTTTCGTTTCAGCATTTCAAGGACCTTGTTATTCAGCACTTCTGCAGCCAAGCTCGTGACATTTTGTTGGCAATTAAAGCATACATGGATGGTGCTCAAGTTGGTTGTTTGGTGAAAGGCGGGGTTCAGGATGTTGATCAGGGTGACAAGAGTTGCTCAAAGGAATTTAAAACTTCTTTACCTGCACACGTGGATATGCTTGTTAAAGAGTTTACAAAAATCGGAGCTAAGGATTGTGAGAAATTCTTGTCTTCGTCAACAAGAAGGGATAAGCCGCCGTATTAGTTGCTGTGGCTGATACATTTTCTTGATAAACCCAATTTTGAGACTTGATAAAGGCCTAACATATTTAATCGATCAAGCTAATAGTAGGTTTATGTTTTATATTACGTTGTTAAACTCTTCTTATATAGACTATCTTATTTTCATGAACAATGGCTGCACATAGTTCTGGATATTGTATACAGTGCAGATGGATGTTTATTGCATTCTTAGGATGCCAAAAGATCCCCTCATCATTTTATTCTATCTTATTTGTTTCTTTACTTACTTGTTTAGCTTAACTCGCATTGGAAATTAGTAACCGAAATGGGCCGGTTAATTTTTTTATTCTAGAGGTCTCCGACCCCGCTTTATGTGGAGATGAAAGGGGACCTAACTAACCCGAAGTTTGACCGAGGGTAAGTAAAGTCTGCCCCATGTTGTTCCATTGTTAGAGATCGAACTTGGGACCTAGCCGAGTTTGTCCCTTTTTTAAATAGAGTCAGTTAATTACTCGCACCTAACTTTGTGGTTGAATTGAGCCACTTTATAACTACTTCTATTACTCATCTAAAAAAATCTGAGTTCCCCTAATTATTTTATTTTTTTTACCATTTTGATATTAAAAAAAAAACTGATTTTGTTGACCTGATATTGTTGTTGAGTACAGTGACTCGATTGCTACCACCATCTTACCGTGAAACTGAAAACAAAAGTTCATAAGGTGCAGTTAAAACATCTTCCTTGCAGGAATAATTTATAATAACTCTTTACTATAGTCGTTTTATTTTAATCAAGTGTTTTATTTTACGGTAATAAATTGATAAAAGTTGAAGGGTGAGTGTACCAGGGGTGTCCGGAAATGCCGACCTAGGCTCCAAAGATCGAGGAGCGCAATCAGCACCCTGAGGTGACACAATTAGTACTAAAGGAGGCCTCGTATCGCATGTGTCGTCATACAGACAATGATGCGTTCGCCTAGAAGACAGACAATGAGGACATGGCAACCAACCATTGGCTCATACTAAAGTAATGGTGATACCACTACCTCGATGGCAAGCACGGGACACCGACAATTGCAGTATAAAGTACCATAGGACTGACTCCCTTTGTAGTATAAATAGTGCATGCTACTATTGTGTTAGAGATTTTTGGTTCAATATACTTGGGAGGTCTTCATAGAGCCAAAGAACAAAATACAAGACGAATAACCCACCAGTGTAATTTTCTGGACCTGGACACAATGGATTTCAAGTAAAGTTGAGAAGAAAAACACCCTCAACCGACCGAGGAGGTAAAGGAGGTCATCATCGACGGCACATCAAGCCATGATAAAAATAGGAACTGGCCTACCCGAGGAGGTAGAATCAGCGTCACTTAAATTCTTGAGAAACAACAACAATGTCTTCACATGGCGGCTAAAGACATGAGAGGAATTGACCCTAAATTCGTGTGTCACGGATTAGCAATCAACCTTAACATCAGACCGATAGCCCAATGAAAGAGAAAACTAAGAGAAGAAGAGAGGTAGGTGGTGAAAAGTTCATCCGGGAAGTCAAATGCGCTACATGGTTGGCCAACCCAATAAGAGTCAAGAAAGCCAATGGGCATTGGGAAATGTGCGTAGGCTACATAGATTTAAACAAGGCATCCCTAGTGACCATTGCCCACTCCCTAGCGTCGATCGGCTGGTCGACGATGCGTCGGGTTTCAATCTCCTCAACTTCATGGACGCTTACTCGAAATACAATCAAATATGTATGAGGCCCGAGGACGAAGAAATAACGACATTCATTACTCATAGGTCGAACTTCTATTACAAAGTAATGTCCGTTCAGACTCAAAAATGACAGGGCCACTTATCAGTGCTTGAAGGACGGGATATTCGATGACATCATGGGAGATATAATAGAAGTCTATGTCGACGGCATGGCAGTGAAGTCTAAAACTGAGCTGGACCATATTACTAACTTGGACAAAGTTTTTCGTTGCTGCGAAACCGCGACTTAAAGCTCAATGATCAGTGCATTTTAATGCAGTACTTGGTATTTTTGATTCTGTTTTGTGCCTAGTATTTAAGTCATATCATGTTTCTAGATTTTGGGTCTTACTTTAGCGGTATAGCAATTTCTTGATTAATTTTTGTTTTTATTGCATGTTGACCCTGTCTACTCTGCAGGCCATAATTTGGCTATGGTTATCCAATTGAGACGTACTGGCATGGGTTTAAAATCTAAGGAACAGAGCTACAATTCTTCTGCTCGAAATCCAATTCTGAAGTGTTGATGGTCAAAACTGCGCGAATTACAAAAGAAGTACAGTGTAAAACGGGTATTTTGCCGAATATTAGTTTGTTAACAGGATTTTATCATAGAACTCGTTTAGGGATTTAGGCTCTTCGCTTAGCTGAGACTAAATACAGTTTAGGAGCCGTCTTTTGACTCTTACGTATTATTATACAATTTTAAGAACTTTGTGCCCTAACCTCCATGAAAACCTAAAACCCGAAGTCAATTCATTGACGAACGAGTGTATCCCTGTACGGATTTTGAGGTAATATTATGGATAACATGCTATTTTTGTAATTGTTTTAAAATATTATTTTAGTCTTCGAAGAGTTTTGATTATAGCCTTAGTAAATTTGTATCCCTTTTTGTCCCTGCAAATTATAGAATCATCTCATTTAGTTCATAAAGTATTTTTTGTGTTTAAAAAAGAAAATGTGATTTCTTATTACATGCCTAGAGAGTAAAATAAAATATTTGCTATATTTGTTGGGACTAAAGATAAAAACAGCCTTTTTTAATCTGTTTTCACACCCCACCTTTCTCAAACACAAAAAAAAATTCTACCCAAAAAACAATGTACTCGTCGATTCTCTACTAGAAGATAACGAGTCGAAGGGGCCACCTTTATCAAGCACACAAAATAAATAATTTTCATTAAGCTTTTTATTTTAAATTCAAATTTTCTTTCCTAATTCATAATTAAAAAACAAAAGCGAAAATAAATATTTTCTAAAATTAATATTTCTTTTCAAAACAAATTAAAAGGTAACATTTCTTAGAAATGATGTTGTGGGGTGTCAACACTTTTCCAACACATATTGATTGTCGAACCTAAATCTGGTCTTCAAATACCTTATCTAACTCGAAAGAAATTTATTAACATTTGTCATTTATAACTAAACTTTGGTGACAGCTCCATTAATAAGGACATAAAGATTCAAGAATTGGCATGGGGACCAAAAACAAGAGAGAGCAAAGAATATTAATGAGCCATTAGAGAATCAAATGGATTATTTGCTCGATGATAGCAAGAGTTCTAAGATTGTTCATTGTCTTTAAATCCTACAACTGGAAATGAGTCGAGCCGAGTCGAGCTTGGTTCAGCTCGTCTCGACTCGATAAGAATCGACTCAACTCGTAACTCGACTTGAGTTCGACATTAACATTTTTTTCAGTTCCACTCGACTCAAGTTCGCGAGTAGCTCGGTTCAGCTTGTTAGCTCGGCTTGTAGGAATAAAAAGTTTAAAAAATATCTTTTTTATAAAAAAAAAACCAAAAATTTCTAGATTTTTGACATTTTTAAATAACAATTTACTAGTGGTTTTGAATGAAATAATTACCTAATTAAAAATATAAATATAATATTTTTGTTTACCTATCTCATGAGTTTAATAAAAAAATACAAACAACTATAATAATAAAATAATTTGTGAGTTGTATAAGGATATAATAACTAGTGCTAAACGAATTGCACCAACCAACAAACAAAAAATCCTGCTCTAGAAACACAAAATGCATAACAGAGTTCATATTGAAATAAAAAGGGTAGAGTAATATATATATATATATATATATATATATATATATACATATATATAACCAAACTAGTCAAACTATACCTAGCTCAAGTTCGGCTCAATTATTTAACAGCTCAATGTTCAGCTCATTTGGTTCATGAACCAAGTTTAACAAGTTATTTAATGCGTCGAGTTTCAAACTATGTATAAGGTTGGTGTCGCTTCATGTAAGAGATTTTTGATCATTTTATAATATTGTGAGTTTAGAGCAAGTTGCCCCTACTAGATAATCTTAGAATCTCAATGGATCTTATAAGAGCTTGAATGCGCTTGTGGCGATCCAACAATAGAATTCATCCTTCATCTTGATCCAACAATAGAATTCATCCTTCATCCTTAAACCATTTTTTCTAGTCCACGTTTTATAAGTTGTTCCCTTTTTTAGTTTGTTTGTCTTTAAAAAAAGTATGATTTATTTAATGATCCATAGATTTTTAGTGGCTTTATATGTGTAGTTCACATCACCATTTCAAATCATGAATACGTAGAATATTCCAATTGAATTCGGCATGAATCATGTAAAAGAAGGAAAATAACAATATATATATACACTACACTGAAGCAAAGAACCCAAATGAAAAGGGAAGAAAAATGCGAAGTTCGAGATCTCTTCTCTGTTTTTAACTACTCATTTTCTTATTCTAGCTTTTCTTTCTTTGATTTTTCCTTCAAAGAAACAAATAAAGTAACATAGTATTTTTGGATATATATTTGATCTGTACCTTGAGATCGCCTGTAGAGCTGGTCAAGGGACAGGTCGTCTGATGCTGTGACTGAGGTATCAGGTCGATCTGTATACTGGTCGACCTGATGCTGATGAGGGCGGTCGATCTGGTTGACTGCTAGTCGTATCCAGAGCTCGGGTTGTACCTGCAATGACACTCCAACGCCCAAGTCAATGGGTAGAGTTTGGCAGAGTAACAGTAAGGGTGAATAATGTACCTGACAAGTGGGGTCAATCCCTTATTTATAGAGTCAGTGAATCGTGGGGAGTCGTTGGATCAACGTAGGTGGATCCTGACCGTCGAGATCTGATATGCTCTTCTTGCTTGCTTTTGGGCCGTTTTTGGTCAACTCTTTGATTGGATTGGGTCTTCGGCCCACTCCAGAACATTTGCCCCCCAAGCCAAGGTCGATCATTGAGCGGGCTTAGGGTTGATGTGTGGTTCTGATCGTTGTGCCCCCAGTTGTTACTTGGTGAATTTTTCGGTGCTTGAGATCATATCGGGTCGTTGATAAAAAGGAAGGGGGTGTGCTTGATAATGAGCTCATTCTCTCCCTCTACTTCTCCCACGGCTCAATTTTTCCAAACATAAAGCACTTGGAGGGCGACCGCTTCCCACATTCGTTGGGCGAGTACTTCCCTCATTCACCGGGCGAGCACTTCTCACCTTCGTTTCTGGGTTGGGTCCTCTTCTCGCGTCCAACGTTCAAGGGGCGACCAGCGCCCAACATCTCACGGGGTGACCAGCGTCCAACACCACGAAGGGCGACCAACACCCAATCCTCAAGGGGCGACCAGTACCCATCATCTCACGGCCAACGCGACCACGAGGGGCGACCAGCGCCCAATACTCAATGGCTCTTCCTTTTGGGCGATCTGCGGAGGTGAGCGACCATACGACCCGATGTTTGGGTGAGTTTGCGACTTGGTCGCTCTTCGACGAGTTCAATTCATCGTGCGATTGGCTATTCGTTTAGGCGACCTGCTGGTCAACCGGGGTGACCTCAGCCCGTCCGTGGTGGGGCGACCTCGCCTCGTTCGTAGTGGGCGACCGCTTCTTGTCTAGCGTAGGGCGAGTCACGGGCGACCAATCTTGGGCGTTGGCTCTTGGATCCTACTCTTGCGGTCAATCAGTAATCTACCTTTCTATTTTCTAGTGTGTGGTCTATTCTATTTTGATGTAGTGATTTGAGTAGAACGCAAATGACTTAGAATATTTTTGATGTTTTTGGTCTTCAAGGTCACGTCGAGGCCTGTGTCTTATTCGACTTGGTGATTTAATTTTCGAGGAGGGTTGATCTATCTTCCAAGGTGTGCGACCTTGGTATTTGTTGTTTTGTAATCTGTCTGTTGGTTTCTGACTTGATGTGATACTCACTCTGGTCGACCTTGCCCTTCAGGCAGCTTACCAAGTTTCTACTTGGGTAAGTTTTCTATAATTGCTTTGGTCGACCCTGCCCTTCAGGCAGCTTACCAAGTTTCTACTTGGATAAATCGTCTTTAATCGTTTTGGTCGACCTCTGGTCGACCCTGCCTTGCAGGCAGCTTACCAAGTCTCTACTTGGATAAGTCTACTTTAATCGCTTTGGTCGACCCCTTGTCGACCCATGCCCTTCAGGCAGCTTACGAAGTCTCTACTTGGGTCTTCTCTAATCGTTTTGGTCGACCTCTGGTCGACCCTGCCCTTCAGGCAGCTTACCAAGTTTCTATTTGGGTAAGTCTTCTTTAATCGCTTTGGTCGACCTCTTGTCGACCTCTTTTCAACCTCCTGTCGACCTCTTGTCGACCCTGCCTTGCAGGCAGCTTACCAAGTCTCTACTTGGATAAGTCTTTTCTAATCGTTTTGGTCGACCTCTGGTCGACCCTGCCCTTCAGGCAGCTTACCAAGTTTCTACTTGGGTAAGTCTTCTTTAATCACTTTGGTCGACCACTTTTCGACCTCTTTTCGACCTCTTGTCGACCCTGCCTTGCAGGCAGCTTACCAAGTCTCTACTTGGATAAATTCTCTTTAATCACTTTGGTCGACCTCTTGTCGACCCTGCCCTTCAGGTAGCTTACCAAGTCTCTACTTGGATAAGTCTTTTCTAATCGTTTTGGTCGACTTCTAGTCGACCCTGCCCTTGAGGCAACTTACCAAGTTTCTACTTGGGTAAGTCTTTTTTAATCACTTTGGTCGACCTCTTTTCGACCCTGCCTTGCAGGCAGCTTACCAAGTCTCTACTTGGATAAATTCTCTTTAATCGCTTTGGTCGACCTCTTGTCGACCCTGCCCTTCAGGCAGCTTACCAAGTCTCTACTTGGATAAGTCTTTTCTAATCGTTTTGGTCGACCTCTGGTCGACCCTGCCCTCAGGCAGCTTACCGAGTTTCTACTTGGACTTAGCTCGCCTTTTGGGGTGCGCCTACTTTTAGGTCGCTTCGTTTATACTTAAATTCGTTTAAGTGTTACCCATGCCTTGCAGTTTATCAAACACGGTTTGATTTTAACTCGCGTAGCTGCTTGAACTTTTTAGTTCGTTCGTAATTGATGGCGCACAATTAAAGAGACATAAACATCTGTATATAAGAAACGCCTCATCTTTATCTGTCGGACGGGCGGACCTCACTAAAAAACCCTGTGGGATAAAGTGTGTCCCGCCCGTTTATTCTTTTCATTCATTAAGTTAAACATGACCCTTGAGGTGGTGAAGCGAGCAATGAACACTCTGGCCATCTGTTCCCACTTTGGCCCCTGACGAATCATATCAGGACTCTGGGAGCGACCTCTTTTCTTTCTCGCACGCGGGCGACCTGAAGTGGTCGCCCCAATCTTGGGCGACCAGAAGGGGTCGAAGTCGTTCGAATTAGATTTTGAGCTTAACATACGAGTTGTAGCTCTACTTCTCATCTTTCCAACGCATGCTCACACGCCCCAATCGGATAAACATGGGCGAAGTTATGGTCTCTCGACTAGGCAGCCCTCCAAGGTTGCGCGCGGGAGACCAAGAAGTGGTCGTCCCAATCTCAGGCGACCAGAAGGGGTCGAAGACGTTCAAATTAGATTTTGAGCTTAACATACGAGTTGTAGCTCTGCTTCTCAACTTTCCAACGCATGCTCACGCGCCCCAATCGGATAAACGTAGACGAAGTTATGGTCTTCCAACTAAGCAGCACTCCAAAGTTGCGCAAGGGCGACTAAGAAGTAGTCGCCCCAATTTTGAGCGACCAGAAGGGGTCGAAGACGTTTGAATTAGATCTCGGACAATATTCATTAAAATTTAGTGCTTTCTATTACATATATATATTATTTTATTTTATAAAAGAAAGAAGAAAAGTAGAATTGGTTAATTGTGACTCGTTATGAATTGAATGGTATAAGGACAAATGAAGAAGTAAATCTCAATAGGTGGATGGGACCCATATTGTCCTCATCCCTACAGCTCAGCATTGACATAAAATATAATGAAATCGATGGGATTCCACATAGCTAAACGACACGTTTTGACAGACATGCACGCTACGCTGCACAAACTTTTCATTTTGTCTTTGACCATCCATCCATACCCTTTTTTTCATTTAGGACATTTGATGGCTATCCACGAAATGTATTAACACTTTTAATGAAAAATTAATCTCAACTCGTTTTTAGGGTAAAATTTTGCATTAGTCAATACTGAATTTGTCCACTGAGAGCACCGAATCAATTTCTCATTTTTGAGGATAAATTAAGCAACTAGGACAACCGTGTTAATTCCATTCATCCATACTCTTAAAAATAGTATTGATTAATCCTCAGTTAGTTTATTTATTTATTTATTTAGGCTTAAATACAGTTTTGGTCCCCCAAGTTTTACCAAATCACGATTTTGATCCCCCAAGTTTTAATTTCACGAGTTTGATACCCCAAGTTTCCCAATTTGTAAAATCAGGGTCCCCCACTAATCTGGTCAAAATTGATGCTGACCTGTCCACCACTTAAACTACGTGACAGCCACACTGGCTTGCCAAAGTGGCTTTTTTATATTATATTTTAACATTTTATATCCATTTTGATTCATTTTTTTAATTTCTAATTTCTTAAATATAATATAAATATATATAAACAAAATGTTAAAATAAAAATAACAATTTTTAATATAAAAAAGCCACTTTGGCATGCCAACGTGGCTGCCACGTATTTTAAGTGGCGGAAAGGTCAGCATCAATTTTGACCAGATTAGTGGGGGACCCTGATTTTACAAATTGGGAAACTTGGAGGATCAAATTCGTGAAATTAAAACTTAGAGGATCAAAATCGTGAATTGGTGAAACTTGAGGGACCAAAACTATATTTAAGCCATTTATTTATTTAGATGAAAACAAGTAAAGTCTAACTAATGATAATCTCAAGCTTCTTCTACAATTTAATAGAGTATTCGTACTTTCTTCTTGTCTTAAATATAAGTAAATAATTCCAAGTATATTTGTTGGACAATCGCTTTCTTTAAAATTAATTAAAATGGATATTCATCTACCTTAAGGGATTGGTTTATTCAAGATGTTGTCCTAGTGAAACATAACATATATCCTATCTGAAATGTCGTAAGCTCGATTCTTCATTTGTAATTAAGAACTCTTAGAACTCAGGGGTATTCTCTATGTTCGACTAATGTTTTGAAAACCGAACTGGGCATTGAACCAGTGAGACGTCTGAGTCATGGTTCAACCACTTAAAACCGTTAAAAACCAGATAAAACTATTTTTAATCGTTGAAATAATCGAACCGTTTCAGGTGTCGGGTCATGGTTTATTTTAAAACAGTTGGACTTTGTCATTGTTTCCTAACACTAAAAAAATTTCATATCCAAATAAATGGAAACTTTTTTTTTGACCAATATATAATAAATGGAAACTTGAACGCTATAAAAGCAATGAAAATTTCATAATGGAATTGGAAAATGTGAAGCCCTTAAATAGATTTCTGGTACAAGGATTAGTCTCCATAGTTGTCGGAGGATTCCTTCCTTTACCAAAAAATACAATTTATTCCAACAGCTAAATAAAAATATTTAAAATGTAATCACAGATTCATAATTAATGTATTAGAAATTAGATTCTTTTTTGATCAAATATTGCACCAAAATAATGTATTAGAAATTAGATTAATAGTGCACCAAAATAAAATGGTGAAGACTCCCATACTCTTATGATAATTGTTAGAGGGGAGGGGGGAGCGGAATTCGAACTTGTACGCCAACGTTTTTCACCAACAATGTCAATTTCACTCAACTAAGTGAGCTACCCTTCTGGGACATATGATATCCAACAGTCAATCACTCAATAACACCTCATTTTTTCTATATAAATATTTTTTTAAAAAAATTAAATATTGAACTATTTTTGCCTAAAAGGTATCATACACACCGACTCTGAATAAGTATGGTAGAATTTTCCAAATAAAATAGATCAACCACTTTATTGATGGAAATATCGGATTACGATTTAATGGTTCTATCACAAAAGGAACATCTTATTTTTCGATTAGTCTCCACAGTGAAGGATACTTTGGTTCGAAAAAAAAAGTAATGTCTAAACAAATAATTTCTAAATCAACAATTTCAAGAGTTCAATAATTTATAAATAAATTTGGTCAAATAAATAGTTTATAAATAAATAATTTGTTTATCTTTCTTTCAATAGAATTTCAATCTCTCTACATTTTGACAATCTGTCAACTATTATTAAATCGAGGAAATTTAAATATTTTTTTAAAAACTTTACATAACATATTAAATAATAAATTAATATAAATATCATAATATTAAGCTTAATTTTTTTAAAAAACAAAAAATGTAAAATTCTAAAATTTCATAAATATATATTTCATGATAATTTATATTTAGACTAGGAACAGAAATATAGCATTTGGATTTATATATTTTCCTACTCAAATTTGATTAAGGCAAGTCCCACTCAAATTGGAAACAAATCGTATCCTCTTTCTTTGTCCTTCACAATTATAATTTTCCAATTTGGAATACACGTTTTCTTTGTCTGAGTACTTCTCATAAGCTATCACAAAACGTTTCAATAGAAAAAGAACAGAGAAAGACAGAAAATAGCACAGGAAGAAACCAACCATATCTCAAATTGCATTGTTTTTTTATTTGGAGATTTTTGATGTCTCTCTTTTCTGCTCATTCCATCTCCCATGTTGGTAGAGATGCAGCTGGAGTTGCTGGTACTTCTTATTTCATTCTCTTAATTAGTTTCTCAGTCTTTCATTACTTTTTGAATTTTTCACAAATACCATAAGCTAGTGAATTGAAATATTATTATCACAATCATAATATATACTTTTTTTCTTTGTAGGGAATATCTTTGCCATTGGGTTATTTGTATCCCCAATGTAAGTTTTTTTTTTTTTAAGAGTAATTTATTTAAGTTAGAAGAATTTGTTGTTTATTATGCTAATAAATGCTGTTCTTCTGTTTTTGAATTATAGACCAACATTTAGGAGAATTACGAGAAATGAGTCAACAGAAATGTTCTCAGGGTTACCATATATTTATTCTCTATTGAACTGTTTGATCTGCTTGTGGTATGGAACACCTCTTATATCACCTGATAATCTCTTGATTACCACTGTTAATTCAATTGGAGCAGCTTTTCAGCTTGTCTACATTCTTCTATTCTTAATCTATGCTGAGAAAGCAAGAAAGGTTATTATTATTATTTTTTGATTCTATTGTTATGGAAACTTATAACATTAATTGGTTTGTTAATTAATTGTTACTAAGTTGTCTAAAATTGTAATTTGATAGGTGAGAATGTTTGGATTACTGCTGGCAGTTTTGGGGGTATTTGTGATCATAATAGTTGGAAGCTTGCAAATTGATGATAGTTCTATTCGAAGGATGTTTGTTGGATTCATAAGTTGTGCTTCTCTCATTTCAATGTTTGCTTCTCCATTGTTTATAATTGTAAGTTTTTTCTACTTTGTATATCTATTAGCTTCTGTTGTAGATGATTGGTAGTGTTTGGGATGCCAACATTGTTGGAATTTCTGTAGCACTGACACTTCTGGTTGAAGACGTGTCTGGTGTCTGACATGTATCGTGTTGGACACTGACATCGGCACTTCAATTACTTGTACTTTTCAAATTTAAATCGATGTCTGTGTCTATGTCAATGCTTCATATGTTGGAATTCTTTGCTTCGCAGTGCAACTTTTGCATGTCTATTAGGTTGGTGATTTTGTTTATCTATATAATTTCGCAGAGGTTGGTGATTCGGACGAAGAGCGTTGAGTTTATGCCGTTCTACCTTTCGCTTTCGACATTCCTAATGAGCACCTCATTCTTTCTTTATGGATTGTTTAGTGCTGATGCCTTCATTTATGTAAGACTACTTTCATCTTATTTCTGTATTTCTTCCTGAAATATTCATTTCATCGTCAGAAAATTCATGTTTTTATTCATTTTATTTGTGTTTGATTTTGTAGGTACCAAATGGGATAGGCACTGTTTTGGGAATAATACAATTGGTGTTGTACTTTTACTATAACAGATCATCTACTGAAAACTCTAGAGAACCCTTGATAGTGTCATTTTAATATACATGATCATCATAAAGGCAAATACACAATTTGTGAGTCAAATTGTCTTTGACTTTCAGTATGTGGTTCTTCTCTGCAATTAGTCACAGATATTCATTATCTATGAAATACTTTCAATGAAATTTATCAGTTCAATTTTTAGTTTTTAGGGTTATTTGAGTTTATCAGTTCAAATTGTTGTTGTAATTCTCACTTCTCTTTATCGCTCTATTTCTCCTCAAATCCTTCCTGAGCACCCTCTCAACACCGATACTGACACTTCAATTACTTCTAATTTTCAAATTATTATCGGTCTCTACGGGTCCGTGTCAGATGTCTATGTCGGTGGTTGTGAAGTACTAATTAGCAGAACTATATATTCCTCAATTAAACTTCTCAAGATCTCCCATTTAGCATTTTCCTCAGACCTTGGTGATGTACTAGGGAAGACCTTAATGCAATGTCGAGGAAAAATTGGTGTGATCATGAATAATGCAGTTAAGATATTGTTAAAAATAAGTTTAGGTGACTAAGAAGAAGGCATCATTATAGAATAGTATTAATATTACCTCAAAGTTAAGACTTCCCTCTAAATGAAGTATTAGATTGACCAAACAAATATTAATGATCTCATTGATAACATATTAGTTGAATTGGATATCATTTTGTGTCTGTTTCCAGATTTTGCAGACAGCCTCTAAACTCTCTCTTTCATGTTCTACTAAATTGCATTTGGAAATGAGTCGTTTAGAAATAATAGAGAAAGTGAAAGAAGTGTGTCATTGATTATGGAGACTAAGACCATTATAAGGGAAAACTGCAATTATATGACATGATAATTTCATGTTTTAAATTACATCAGATCATGTCATTATAGTGAAACTTCATTGTCTGTCTGTCTGATAAAACTTACAGGAGAAAGAAAGATCTGTAACATAAGTACTAGAGTAGATCTCTTAGTGTAGTTATCACTGTAACTTCTCTTTCTTCCTGCACAAATAAAGTCCAACTTAATAGAAATTAAAGAAAAAATGCAGCAAACAGGTTTTCCGATATTAAAGACTGTAACATTGCTTTGATTCAACATCTTGGAGAAATTAATGTTGCATGCTACAGAGTGTTAAGAAGTTAAAGATCA
Source organism: Astragalus glycyphyllos (assembly GCA_963573325.1). Lineage (NCBI taxonomy): Eukaryota > Viridiplantae > Streptophyta > Magnoliopsida > Fabales > Fabaceae > Astragalus > Astragalus glycyphyllos. The sequence continues at coordinate 6,113,898 of OY754308.1, read as the reverse complement.
TGAGTAAACTTCAAATTTCTTGTGTATTTATGCATTCATTCATTTGAGCATTGCATTGTGCAATTTGATAGTATTTGTCCAATTTCAGCAGCTCTTTTTTATTAAGAAAATCAAAGTTTGATTTTATATAAAGATCTTGAACAGATTCTCACATATGGCTTGACTGAAATTTCGTGTATTTGTTGCATCGTTTTCGATTTTGAACATAGTTAATGTACATGCTTTTTTGCTTATATTTTGTTACGAAATGAATACTGAGATAGTAGTAATTGATTTGATTACCTGTTTTGAAGCATCGTTACATCGTGTCTCATTAACCGAATCGCGAAGAAGTCTTCCTTTTTCATCATAGAGAATGAGACCACTAAAACTTGGCAGCTCACATTTCTCCCCTCTCAATATTGGTCTTTTCCACACTGCTGATGTTGAATCATGGCTTGGCCACTCATGTCTTTGTAATCCAAGCAATGGTGATCCCCTCTCTCTCTGCCATCCTCCAATGTTCTCTTCCAATTTCCTTGCCTTACTCCAAAGCATTGACCCCATCAATACCCTCTTCACCGAAATCCATCCACAGTCTGTAGTAGAACTAGTAGTAGTAGTAGTAGTATTCAGAGCAGTTGTGGTCGTAGTAGTCGTAGTAGTCGTCGTGGTCGTGGTTTCAACTTCATCTATAACACCCTCTTGGTGCACAATCTTATCATTAGTATTATTACTTGCTTTCCGTTTAAGTACAATTACAATGCAAATGCAAATAAGTGCAAAGATTGCACATGCAAGTAGAAGTATAGCACCTAGTGTTGAAATCTTCAATTTCTCTTCCAAATTCCATAAAGCTTCCATGAGTTGCTTGCTTTTTTTCTATTTGTGGTTGCTAACCAAAATGATGAGTGAGAAGAGTAAATATATTTGGTAAAGTTTGATAATAATGAAAACGAAAAATATATGCACATATGAACATGTTTGTTTGTTGTGTTGGGTTGGGTTGGCAAGGTTCATATGAGGTACACCGCTGGTTGAAATGTTGAAACTTGAGTTACAATTTACGTTTGTGGGGGCTTACTTGGTATTGGAGCCGTTAATAGATGGCTCACCGTTCAATGCTGTGATTAATGGCTTCTCACGGAGTCTCTGTTGTTGCCATTATGTGATGGAAAGTGTAGTTAATATTTTTGGGAAGTCTAAGCTGTGTGTTTACTATCGAAGCAAACATGGGACAGGTTTTATGGTTATGAAAGTGGTACTACCTTAAATAAATAAATAAACAATCCCCACGGGAGGGCCACAACTTTTCAAATGTATTAAATCAACAATCTCAACTTTACTCTTATTTAAGTTGTGTGATGTAGGAGTTTGTTTCTTATATTGTAGACCGGAGGTACTAGATAGTACCTATTACCTCAGTCCCAAATTAAATATCACATTTACTTAAAATTGTTGTCCCAAAATAAGTGGAGTGGGGTTCAAGTTACTCCAAGAGTAACTCTTGTAGAGTTACTCCACTTAATATCTCTTTGTAAACATTAAATTTTATCAATTCAACCGTTGAATAGTTTCATATTATGGTGAGGATCATGCATACAAAAAATTATTGACATTGAATATCCGTAGCTATAGAATCTTATAGTCTCTATTTTACTTGTGTTTTTAAAAGAATAATATACGTTGAATTGAACTTATCTGATCAAACACCAAACATTTTTAAAATTTTATAAAAAATTGTATATTTGATCTACTCATTTATAACTATTAATTTGACGGTTGGATCGGCGAAATTTAAAGTGTGCGAAGAGATATTAAGTGGAGTAACTCTTACAAGAGTTACTCTTGGAGTAACTTGATCCCCACTCAAATAAGTGTTATGTTTTATTTTTTCTCTATATTTTATCAATTTTATCCTCTAATTAATACTATTTACATCACTCACGAGTCATTATAATCTACTTTGCATTTATGACAGTGGTGAATAACCAATTATCAATAAAATTATTTTCGAAAAATAATCATTCTCTTTCATCGATTTACACTCTTTTCTTAATATGTGTGAAATGTCAAAAATGACACTTTTGAAACGAAGAGAGTATTATATTTTTTTGACTCAAGGGGTATTATATTTTTACAGTTAATTGTTATCCACCGGGTTTCGTAGAAGATTTCGTCCAATCTGTATTTGGGCCCCTAGCACGGCCTAAGATGACTAAGGTCCAAGATTCGTGCTTATCCGATAACGTCCGTTGTAGAGATCAAAATCACATCCAACGGACTGGAATCAAGCCCGGTTCACAGATACATAGAGGATCCAACCCTCCCGTTCAACACATTCCCTTATAAATACTTGCTCCTACCAACACATTGGGTATGCATTTATTACTTCCTGCCATCTTTCCTCTGAGCTGACTTTAGCGTCGGAGTGTACCACACCCCTCAACGGATCAACGCGAAGGGGTGCATCTTGGAACATCTGCAAGAGCGAATCCAATATCACATCTAGGTAGCATCTCGGCCCAACTTCATTAACCAATATCGGTTTTCAGAATAGTTCATTCGTGACCACAGTGGGATCACTAACTCTCTCTCTCTCTCGCTCGCGCTCTCTCTCTCGCTCTCTCTCTCTCTCACACACAGACGCGCACACACAGGCTATTTGACCGAAGGAGGGAAAATCTCAGAAACAACAAAAAGAAAGCGAAGCGAGACCGTGCACTCCCTACCTTCGACGATGGCCGAAGCCATCTCCCACCGACCTCCTTTGATCTTCGGGGACGAGGACCTCACTCTCAAGGGACAAAACAAACACGTTCCAATCGTGAAACGAGCCACGATGACAAATTACGAAGTACGAAAGATCCTAGTGGATCTATTGTTAACTATAACCTTGGTGTGGGTGTTCAAATCATATCAAGGGAACTCAATTGTATCTTAAAGGGTATTCGTTGTTCAACCTTTTGCATTCAATCTAAAGGGATTGGTGAGGAAGTACATGTCTTGGAGTCTTGTGCAATCATCATCTTAACATTCGATCTTCGTTGCCAGCATTCCCACCAACAATCTTTAGATGGTTTTTCTTTGTTAACAACGGCTTCTTCAAATTTGAATGAAATGACTTCTTATATCATTAAAGGGTCAATGGTGGGAACTTTGTAAGATGGAAGAAAAAAGATGCATCTTACACTTACTATTTTGAAGGTGGCGTATGCCTAGAGCACTCCAAAGTGGGCATGGCAATGGGGCGGGGCGGGGACGAGTTTAACATTCCCCATCCCCATCCCCGAATCCCATGTTCATCCCCGTTCCCCTACCCAAACCCAATGGGGATGAAAATTTGATCCCCATCCCCGTACCCAACGGGTTCGGGGATCCCCACCCCAACCCCGTCCTCGCAAAGGAATCAATTTTTAGAAATTAAAAAGTAGCTTTTACCTGCCCCAAACCCGAACCCGCCCCCAAACCCAAAATTTATCCCACACTCGGACCCACCCCAAGCCCAAAATTTAACACAACAACCTAAAACCAATGCAATACTAGAGCATATAGCTAAAATATCAATTATCCAAAATGTCAACGAATAACAATGAGTTGCATGTCAACATATAAATATCAATGTTCTAAATTAACGGGTAATCCAAATTATCAAAACAACAACATAACCAGGTATAAATTACATAATTGTTCACTCGAATTTTAAAATTTGTAAAACAAGTAGTCACATCAATGTTGTCTTCTTTCTTTCTCTAAATGCTATTGACGTCTTCACTGTTCAAAGTGGGAAGTAACACCACTAATCAATATTTTAGATGCGTACTAATGTAATTTATAAATTCGGGGCGGGTTCGGGGACGGGACATATATCCCCATTACCCGTCCCATTCCCGTATTTTAATTTCGGGGAAAACCCAAACCCAAATCCAAACCCAATCAAAGCGGGGAAAACTCGTCAAATCGGGGTGAGTTTGGGTCGGTCCCTGCGGGTATGGGTTTTCTTGCCGTGCCTACTCCAAAGTTAATTGGTAATGATGATTACGTATGTATAGGACACATTTTCGATGGCCAGTCCGAATCCTTGTTGGATGTTTATCAAAGCCTATGTTCTGACAAAGAACTTTGGGACAAAGTTGATTTAAGGTACACGAAAGGAGATGGAAGTCTGATGGAACAAGTAAAAAGTTTCTCATTACTTGTAACACCCGAAATTTAGTATTAATACATAAGTAATTACAATCAAGAGATTGTCCACCTATGCGTCCAGCTCAGTCCAATCAAAAAAATACACGCAGATCCTTCATAAAATACGTGGCAGTCCAAGTCATCAATGTGAAACGCCAACTCAACGATCTAAACGGCTAAGAATGATTTAATCTCAATGCTGCTTTAAACGGACGGCCAAGATATGGTTATCTCCAATTAAACATAATTTTTTAAAAAACGGCTTCAAATGCTTTAAAATTGCGGCTAATAATATAAGGAAATAACGAAAGTCAAGAAGAATATTTGCTAGAATCAGTAATAAAGGGATTGCTGATTTTGTGGATCTAAATTATGTGTCCTGTCTCTCTCTTCTTCTCATCTCTCTCGACTCTTCTCTTCTTCTCTCCAACTTCAGTTTTCATCTCTGCACAAATAACCTCTGTCACTTCTCTCACATCTCTTCTCTTCTTCTTTCATTCTAAATACTCTCTCATCATCTTCCATACTCTCTCTTCTTCTTCACTCACCAAACCCAAAACCCCAAAATGGCTGGGTCACTAAAAAAACCAGAGCCCAAACTAAAAATCTCTCTCACTTAGGGCTTTCAATCTCATGTCAAATGGAACACAACACCTTTATCATTTATGAGTAACAAAAAAATCGCTCTTCCCAATATGGCGCTTTACGACTATTCATCTCTGAGTAACAAAAAAATCGCTCTTCACACCCTATAGGATTTACGGTTTGTAGTTTGATACTAATTTTTCTACCCCCTCTCTCTCATGCAATTTCTGTAGATATGTTGCTTTTTTGTTTGTATAGGATACTAACCTTTGGTGTTTGATTCTTCTGATAACTATCTCTGATATTGCGTTCATCTTCTATCTCTCCATTTCAAAGTAAGTTTTTTTACCTCATTTTTCGGTTCAGCATATTCTTATTAAAAAGGCATATTTCTCTGTTTTTGCCCCACTCATCTGTTCCTTGCATCCATGTTTCTTGAAGGTAACAAACAACTGCTATTAGCCTTTGAAGGAAACAAAGAAGTCCTCCACAAGAAGCCATCTGATGAGCAACATTATTTCCTTCGCGCGCCGTCCACAAGAAGCCACACCACCGGAACTGACTTCGCAAGAAGCTGATATCGGAGATGATGCTGGACCCCTCCTTCCTTTTTATTTTATATAAAACACTATTCACCATCCTTGTAATTTCTCTCTCATGTTCCTTCTCTCTTTGTCTGAGATGACTTTAAGATTTGCTTGTGTTTGATTCAATTTTTCCGAATGTCCCTTTAGCGGGAGTTAGAGTTAAGCCGATGCAGAATAGTTAAAGGGTAAGTTAATTAGATTTCGAGGGTTATGATTATTTTTTTGATAAGTAGCAAGTTATGATTCTATAGGGAGTTGATTGTTGCAGTTGTTTGTAACAAGGGCTATGTTTAGTTACAATTTATCTGGGTTCGTGTTTTCATATCTGGGCTATGTTTAGTTACAAGGGAGTTGGGTCGTGTTTTCCGCTTGACATATGTGGTGGTTTCCCTATATGTAAGAAAGGTGAAGTCTATTGTTTGAATCGATGTAAATTAGATAATCCAAATAGTATCTGTCTCAAAGAGACTCTAATGTTAATTAAGTTTGTACTTTTGTAGACCTCATGTCCAGTGGCGGAGCTTAATTGTAAAATATATATATATATATATATATATATATATTGTGTAGAGATTGCAGCTGGGATCGAACCACATTCACTTTAGTCACCTACTCTGCCTTTACCATTACACTGAGTGATAGGACCTGTCATTTTGGCGTTCCGAAAGACATATATTACGATTACATAGATTCTAAAATATATATTAAGATTAATTTTAAAAATCTTGTAGGGGCCACGAACCCCCCACCCTCACTCAAAAAGCTCTGCCCTTGCTCATTTTCATTAGGGCCTAATGAATTATTCTTTTTAAAAAAAACTAATTTCCTTAATTTTTGTGCACTGATAAAAGGGTTTATTTTTTTTGACCCAAAAAGGGTTCTATATGTGATATGTCATGTACAAATCAATTATATATATATTTATAGGTTTTATAAAAAAATTAAAAAAAATCATATGTTTTTTTTTGTCAAAAAAAATCATATATATGCAAATAAGATTTTTACCGCATAAATAAATCCAATGTTACATCCAAATATATTCCAATTTTCCACCTATTCTATCATCGGAACCCCCAAAATCGAATTTAAATTTGCATTTCACTAACTTGTTAATCATTATTCTAGCAAACACACTAAAATATTTACGTATTGAAGTCCAATAAAAAAGATAGTATCCGATCTAATAAAATTAATCAGCCACGCTAAAAAAAAACAAATTAATCAGCGGTTTCATCTCCCGCCTTATTTTAAATCCTCCAAATCTAAACTTTCAATTTTCCAATTTCTTCCCTCCTTCCCTCAATTTCCCCAGATCCAATCAAATGTCAGATTCGCAAATTCAATAAACAAAACGCGGGTTCCAAAATTAACGAAAAACAAAATCACTCACCCAAACGACACCGTTTTATTCTCCCGCTTCATTTTAAACCCTCCAAAATTTTCCCCTTCCCTCTCCTTTTCCCGGCTTCCCATTTTCCTCTCCCCCGCGCCCTTCCTAATTTCAATTTCCCTCAAAATTTCCCTTCCCAATCAAACAAATACCTCACTCACTCTCAATCTTCTTTCCAAACCCTCATTCTCCATTCTCAAACCAAAATGAACACCACCACTTCATTCCACGACTTACCTCCTCACAAAAGACTCAGAATCCTTCAACAACAAAAAGATCAACAACCCATTCCCTGTTCTCCTTTACCCACCAAAAAACGCAAAGAATCTCGAAACGCATCGTTTCATATCCCTAACAACCCACCTTCACCTTCACCTCCCCCTCCTTCTCTTTTTTCTTTACCCACCAAAAAACGAATACGCGCTTTCGAACCTCCAAACGATGTCGTTCAACCTTTCGACTTAAACATCGAATACAATCCCTCTCCTCAACAAGATCCTATTAACGATGAAAATGATAATGATAATGATGATGGGATTTTATGCTGTGTGTGTCAGAGCACAGACGCTAACGCTGAGGATCCGATAGTTTTCTGTGACGGTTGTGATCTAATGGTTCACGCTTCATGTTACGGTAATCCACTCTCTAAAAAAATACCAGACGGTGATTGGTTCTGCGAACGGTGTCGTTTTAAAAGCGAAACCAAAAACGACATCGTTTGTTCGCTTTGTCCTAATAAAGAAGGAGCGATGAAACGAACTACAGAGGAAGGTAAATGGGCTCATCTTGTGTGTGCTTTGTTGGTTCCTGAAGTGTTTTTCTTGGATCCTGAAGGTAGAGAAGGGATTGATTTTTCTAGGGTTCCGAAGAAGAGATGGTTGCAGAAATGCTATGTTTGTGATGGTGATGGTGATGGTGATGGTGAGGGGTGTGTTTTGGTGTGTTCTGAACAAAAGTGTGAACTGGGATTTCACATTACTTGTGGAATTAAAGAGGATCTTTGTATTGAGTATAAGGAAGGGAAGAAAGGTTCTACTGTTGTTGCTGGTTTTTGTAAAACTCATACTCAACTTTGGGAAAAGGTAATATCTTTCTTTGTTGTGGAGTTAGAATTTTTCAATTGATTTGATTCTAGTTTTGATTGAGTTTATAAGATTAACTTTGTTTAATTTTTCTTGTATTTCACATTTTGATTAGTGGTGACATATTTTTATTGCTGCAACAAGTTGCATTCTGTCCACATCTCAGGAAATTTTAAACATGAAAATTAGTTTTCAAGAGTTACGTTTTTGGTGTTTTACATATTCTGATTGATGGTGGCATATTTAAATTGCTGATATAAGATAAATTCTGTTCATTTTTGATAAATTTGTAAAAATGAAAATTAGTGTATAAACTAATAAAGACTTAATTTTTGTTTAGTTAGAGTAATTGTAAACATGAAAGTTAATTGGGTGGATTTGTGCTTTGTGAGCATGTTTAATGGTGAATTTAGTTGTGCTTAATTAAAGGAGTTTGTAATTTGTGTTTTTTTGGTGCAGCAACAGCTATCAGGGAAATACAAAATTGTAGCAGTTGATGATAAAAAGCAGCAAAAATGATGGTTTACACGTCTCTTAACTGGAATTAGCATAGCATAGTTTGTTAGAATTGAAGTTCATTTTAGTTCCTTTTGTAATTTTAACTCTTTCTTATGCTTTGTGTTACTGCTGTGATCTTGGCATTTATATTTTGAATTTGATACTCCAAAGTCTAGAGTGAACCCTACTCACTTTTTATTAGGGAATAAAGTGAGCATATCTCAATTTTCAATATAATGATGACACGTTTTATCTTTTGGTATTTGTTCTTGAATTTGTTTTCACCAACTGTATTGCAATTGTGGTAAACTGAATCCCATATTATCATTAATTTTTAGGAAGAACTAGACCAAAAATCAGTTTGGGGGAGAAGATTAATATTGATTTGGTTTCGATTTAGTCTCCTTCCTGTGTGACAATTCAAATGCCACCTCGTTACTTAACTGACATATAAATTGGATTAGGATCCTCATTCCTCTCCATTTAGTAATAGAGGAACCACCATGATGTAATGTTGTTAATTTAAGTGTAACCACTATGGATAAAAAGTGTTATTTAGCCGAAATATTACAGTTGCATACAGTTATAATGACTTGTTCTCAAATGCAAATAGATTGGTATTTTTCCTTGAGACTTAGAGGTTAGAACTTATTAACGTTATGCTTGGGTCAACAAAGATGTAGAAAAAATATCTACTATTCTGAGAGACAGAGAAAAAAAGGGAGTGACCTTCACAAGTTTATTGAGCGCAATCTTTTGTCTTGAGAATAATCTATTAACATATTTTACTACTTCTATGCCACAAGTTTGAGTCTTTAGATTGCTATGTTTTTGGATTTGAAGCAGGTAAAGATTAAACATTTTGAATGATGGGGTTGCATATGTTCATCTGCAGAATATTTGATATCTTATGGGGATTTGGATTATGCATTGTTCATTTGCTTATACATGCTTATAAAAACATGACTACTTTTGTTGACTTTTGCCATTGAAGGCTGTGATCTTCTCTAAGGTATTCATTCCTACCGGTGCAGATCTCCATTTAGGTTTTTACTGATTAACAATTTGATTTTTGTTTCAAGAAATGACTCTAAATTCAAGAAATCTTGCTACCAGTGAAGGAGTTGCTAATTATTTTTGGTTATCTTCAATTGCTAATTATGTTTTCTATCTCTATCAACTTAGTACATTTAGGTAAAATAGTAAAAGCTAGTAGTAAATATTAAGTGACTCGGTCACAATACTCCCCCTATCAAACATCCTTGTCCTCAAGGATGAATATTTCTGAGTACCATGTTTTGGGGGTAAAGCCTTCCATTTGTTCAAGATCTTAGCAACTCGAACACTTCCTCTTTGAATCATTTTCCTGTGCAAGACAGCTACATATTTTTCATTGGTGTAAAATAGCCAAAGTCTGGGAGCAGTAGCAGATTTATGGTTGTTGTCCACCGACAGTTCATAAGTTCTTGTTCCCACTATTATAACTAGCAGGGAAAGACGGGTCCTCCAGGCCCGTCTTTCATGTGTTGGTGTGTTGGTCGGTGGTAATCATTATTAGAATTAGAAATGTGTTGGTGTGTTAGTGGGCGGTTATTGTTATTAGAATTTTATACTTACAATAAGGGTATTTTAGTCAAAAATATCTGACACCAGAATGACAGTTTTTTTTAGAATTCCCTTTATTAATAGTTATAGATGCAGTTGCGAATAAGGTGATTAAGCCGAACACTACCACATTCAATTTGCCTCCCCTGCAATATTGCAACATCTAAACAGCGACTATATAGAGCCCAAGAATGTTCTGTGTTTTACAAAAGGAGTATTGTGACATAGTAAATGTAGGAATTTACTATTTGCCTAAAATGTACTAGTTTTTAGTAATTGTTGCATTTCTCATTTTAGTACTAGTGTGTAGTACACACTTTCTAGAAGTTGTACTAGTTGTACTAGCAAGGGAATATTCCCTCAATGATTGTATTAATTGTAATGTGGCTATATAACCACCCAATCATTAATGAAAGATATCATCAATCATTACACAATTAAACTCTCTTCCTTATACTCTCAATTCAAAGATAATACTTATTCTAGATTTATCTTGAATTCATCGTCTTTGAGCACCATTCCACCATTGGAGCTCCTAGAATGAATCCATGATTGTTCTGGTTTACCCCCTTGCAGTCGGAACCATCCAAGTGGTATCAAAGCATAGACTTGGTGCTCTGCTTCCATGGAGAAAATGCTGCGAATTCAGATTGGAAATGCAATTGGGTTTCCAAAGTTCAATGGATTTCAAGTTCATGAATGACTACACAAGTGAGGTGTTCTTCTTTCTGAACAACACTCCTCTTGAAGCTAAGGTGAGGCTGGTTGTCCATAACCTAGAAGGATTTGCTCTACAATGGCACTTGAATTACAATGAGGTTGAGGTACCACTTCGATCTCCACTGGTATGAGTACATTGCTGATCTCTATCACCGCTTCGGAGGTTCATGGGAAGGGAAGCAACACTCTTATGCTCAAGAAAATCAACTATGAAGTGTGAGAAATTACCAGATCTAATGTCTTCTATCTAAGATCCAAGCTAATGTGCGCAATAAGATTTGTGACTAATTTGCGACTCCACATAGGTGCCAAAAAGCATCAGTGTGTACTCAGAAAACCCCTATTTCAGTTCGGAGCTACAAACAAACAAGGGTTTCTGAAATTGAAGTCATCAGATCTGAAGGATCAAGGGTTAGCGTTGAGAAAAAGGAGAAACTAGAAGAAGAAAGTAAACATGCCGTTGGAACATTAGTTTGTGATCACTTGTAAACATGCCGTTGGAACATTAGTTTGTGATCACTTGTAAACATGCCATTGGAACTCCTCTTCGTGTGAATTGTTTAGTGTTGTTCTCCAAGAAAGTAAACATGCCATTGGAACATTAGTTTGTGATCACTTGTTTACTTCAAAGTTAAATAGTTCTATTTACTTACTTGCATCAGCTTGGTTCCATGGACTTGAAGTTAGAAAAAGGAATGGAGTATTTGTATTGTCTCCAAACTCAACCTTGTACTCAACCAGTCACTCAGTTGTGTTTTCAGTTGAAGGCCCCTATGATTCACTAGAGTTACTGCACCGGAAAACTTTGAATAGCGAATTGGAGTATGTGAATGAAGTTGGTCTTGCAAAGGTCTTTTTAATTCTTGGTGATGGAGAGTACTTTCAAGGGGTTATTATTGTCATCATTCATCTTTCTCAAAGTTGTTGTATTTTAGAGGATTTTTATTGCTATCACCGAGCAAGGACCAAAGGATTTGATTCTCATCTTATGAATGGTAAACATGAAATGGACTTGTTATGGTTAGAAATAATGCAATCTCACCTTTGGTATCCAAAATTGCTTTTGGAGCTTTTGACAGAAGCTGTACACATGAATCAACCGCAATGGTTTGATCTCTTGAGTAGTATTTTATGGAGAGGAGAAAAGTTAGAATTAGAATTGTTAATGAACTCCAATCATTTGGCAGTGGCCAAGATTGATTTAAGTCAGGTTCAAAATGCATTGTTTGTTTTGTTGTGGCCAAGTTATGTGTTTCTCTTTTTGATGCCACTATAGATAAAGAAGCTGCTGGGGAGGTGGTTTATTTGTTTAAGAAGCTCAAATTTCAGTCCTTGAAGTGGCAGGAGCTGAACTTCAAACTTGTCCTCCAGAATCATGAAGCTGATTTCCTTCTTGTGATTACATTTGAACGTCAAAATTGTTGTGTGCTGGCTGTTTTTCACAGAAAAATGATTGACTGGGTCGAATTTATGTTCCTCCAAGACTACTCAAATATAAGTACAATCAATCAAGGGAATCTTCCCCATGTAGTACAATATAGTACTCTTCTAGAATGTGCAGTACAATTGAAAAGGATCTAAGTACAAAATGGAAATTGCACTTGTACTATCAATTTAGCACATTTAGGTAAAATAGTAAAAGCTAGTAATAAATATTAAGTGACTCGGTCACAGCATGTTATTTACATACCTTAGTATGTAGGAGAGAGGCAAAGTTTGTGGTGCGTAGTCTTTTGTAGATGGAGTTGAACTTGGAGTTATTGTTCCTGTAATACAAAGAAAGCAATCTGTGCTTAAAATTTGATGAAATTATGATAAGTTGGTGTTGAAATAATGAATTACCGTGATCACAAATTTGGATTCTAAAGTACCATTATGTAAACATGGTCTTTGAATGATTTAAAGCTTTAGCATCAGAAATAGCCTATCTAAGTGGGATTACCTTTACAAATGTTTCTTAGAAGTACACATTCATTGAATTGAAGAACAGAAAGATAACTTTCATTGAAGGAAAAATGAATCAATTGAAAAATGTTTACAAAACTGAAGATTGAACTATATATACAATCTATTCGAGTAACTGAATATCTAACTAACTTGACTTCATCTAACAATCCTAACAGAATACTTAACTGTATAAACAAAGTCAAAAAACTAACTTAAAGAGTTAACCCAACCTATCTAACCATAGTTACAATGAGGGTAAATGAGTAAAAGTGAAATTGAGGCGATTCCTTTAATACTCCCCCTCAAGTTGGGAGGAACAGGTTGTGCAGGCCCAACTTGGATATCAATGATTGGAAGAGAGTCCTGGGTAGGGCTTTAGTAAGAGGATCAGCCAATTGTTCCGAAGAAGGAACATGAACCAGTTTGAGGAAGTTGGAGTGAACATGTTCCCTAACAAAGTGACAATCAATGTCAATATGTTTGGAACGTTCATTGCAACTAGCATTGGTTGCCAGCTGTATGGCAGATTTACTGTTGCAGTACACAGTTGCAGTGGAGAGTTGAACATCAAAGGAAGGCAGAAGTTGTTTTAACCACAGCAACTCAGAGGTGAGTGTGGCTAAAGTACGATACTCATCCACATAGACGAGCAATGCAGCCAGAGAGGAGCCAAAGCCTTTAATGAACAAGGAGTTGTCTGCTGTGCTCTGCTTGAAGCCATGTAGTAAGACAGTGGCAGAGAACTTTGAGTACCATTGGCGAGATGCCTGTCTAAGTCCATAAAGGGACTTATTGAGTTTGCAAACAAGGTTCTCCCCCTTGATGTGATAGCCTAGAGGGAGTCTCATGTAAACTTCTTCATCCAAGTCACCATTTAGAAAAGCGTTGTTGATGTCAAGTTGGAGAAGGGACCACTGTTTCTGAGCAGCAAGAGTGAGGAGGACTCTTACAGTGGCTAATTTAGCAACTGGGGAGAATGTCTCTGTAAAATCTATGCCAGCTTGTTGAGTGTAGCCTTTGGCAACCAACCTGGCTTTATATTTATCTATACTCCCATCAGCTTTATATTTAGCCTTGTATAACCACCTGTACCCAATTGAATGCTTCCCAGCAGGCAGTTCTTGATTAGTCCAGGTATTATTTGACTCAAGAGCAGCTAGTTCTTCCTGCATTGCAGTGCACCATTGAGGAATTTTTGCTGCTTGATGAAAGAATGCAAGCTCATATATGGAGGTGACCTGCATGACATAATTGTGGTATGGAGTGGTCAATTTAGTGTAATTCAGGGATATACAAGACATTTGTAAGAACAAAGTTAGAATTTAACCTAATGCTACCTACAGCCATAACTTGGACTTTTGCATCATTTGGCAAGGTAACATAAGTATTAGGCAAGGCAGTATGTTCAAAAAAAAGAGCAAGATTGTTGCAAATATGTGCAGATGCACCAGAGTCTACAAGCCACATATATCTAGCAATTTTAGCTAGAGATTCAAGAACAGATAGACTGATACCTATGAAAAGTTTACTTGTGGTGTCACTTTCAGTGACAGAAGTGTTGGCCAGTTGAGCTTGGATGTATGTGAGCATCTGTTGGTATTGTTCAGTTGAGGGAACACCACTGGTGGAAGCCTCCATTACGTGACCAGCAGAAGATTTGTATTTCTTGTGACCCGTGGATATCCATGAAGCTTGAAGCATTTGTCCTTGGTATGTCCAAGAAGGCCACAATGCGCACAAAGAGGACGATGCTTTCTTGGAGAAGGCTTGGTGGAGGCCTGCACACCACAGGCAAGTTGTGCAGAGGCATTGGGAGCAGGGTTTCCCACTTCACGCTGGGTTTCTTCTTGCAGAACTAGAGCAAAGACCTGTGTGATGGATGGGAGAGGGTTCATGACCAAGATTTGGCCACGAAGACTGTTGTAACTCTCATTAAGTCCCATGAGGAACGTGTAGACATACTCTGAATTGAGATAATCCATCAACGGTTGAACGCCGCCGTAGTTGCAGGTGTGGCCAGGAATACATTGACTGAGCTCTTCTCACAACGCCTTGATTTTATTATAATATGCGTTGACAGAGGTGGATCCCTGAGTACAACCGACGAAGTCACGGCGGATCTGAAAGATTCTAGGGCCATTTTGTTGCTGAAAGCGCGTCTCAAGATCCAGCCATAATTCAAGCACGGTGGAGGAGTAGACAATGCTCGTTGCGAGCTCCTTGCAAACTGAGTTCAAGATCCACGATGCAACAATATTGTTCCACCGCAGCCACATCGGAAATTGTGGATCGTTTTCAAGAGGAGCGACTAGCGTGCCATCAACGAATCCATACTTGTTTTTGGAGTTGAGAGCCCACACCATAGCGCGTTTCCAGGAATTGTAGTTTTCGCCATTGGCGGCCAAGAGATGCGTTGCAAGGATTTGGCCGGGATTATCAGAATGATGAAGATAGAAAGGGTTGAGTTGATCAACGATGAGAGCCATGGTCGTGAATTGGCGAACTAGAGGGTGAACGCGAAGGACGACGATGAAACGGTGATGGGGAAAGACGAAGAAGAGGGAGCGGAAACCCTAAATCTCTTCTGATACCATCTTAGAAGTACACATTCATTGAATTGAAGAACAGAAAGATAACTTTCATTGAAGGAAAAATGAATCAATTGAAAAATGTATTTACAAAACTGAAGATTGAACTATATATACAATCTATTCGAGTAACTGAATATCTAACTAACTTGACTTCATCTAACAATCCTAACAAAATACTTAACTGTATAAAGAAAGTCAAAAAACTAACTTAAGGAGTTAACCCAACCTATCTAACCATAGTTACAATAAGGGTAAATGAGTAAAAGTGGAATTGAGGTGATACCTTTGATAATGTTAGCCAACTTCTATAAGTTTGTGTGGATTAGCTTTACAAATATCAGGCATTAATCTATTATTCTGGCGGCTTCTAAATAACAAATAGCTAACTATATATAAGTCATTGTGGATTAGCTTTACAAATAGCCTTACAAATATTAGGCAGCTTCTGCATAACAAATATCTAACTATAAGTCATTGTGGATTAGCTTTAGTAGTATACTAGTAGGATATTCGTGCAAACGCACGGGTGCTGCCGTGCTCTTTTCATGAATAGATTTAGACATAATTTAAATAGTCTAGACAACACTCCGTAAAAATAAAGACAAATTTAAAGTAGATAAAAAAGGAGTCTCTAATAAAAAAATAGATAAATATTAAAATCTAAAAAATGTAAAAGTATCATTTAAAAACAATCTCTGAATTTATCTCGTGTTCTTTTATATATCAGTGCAATGTTTTTTTTATATATCAGAGTTGTTATCCCATGTTTTTTTTTATATATCAGCGCAGCTATCCCGTGTTTTTTTATATATCAGTATAGTTATCCCGTGTTTTTTTATATATAAGTGCAGTTATCTTATAGTTTCAAATGATTATTTTAGTTGATTAGTAGATTATAGTAGATAGTCATTAAGTTTTCTTTTTTTAGATATTAATCTCGTGTTTTTTAATATGTCGGTGAAGTTATCCCGTTTTTTTTATATTAGTGCAGTTATCTCGTTGTTTCAGTTGATTAATTTAGTTTTTTTAGATAAGCAAATTGATTATTTTAGTTGATCAGTAGATTATAGTAAATAGTGGGAGACTTTTTGATGTGATAGTAAATTACAATGTTGCCCTTAGTTAGATGAGTTGTCAAGTAAATAGGGAGACTTGTTTGGGTAATTTAAATGTAGTTTGTTTGTATAAATAGATATTAGATTAGATTAGATACATAGATATTAGATAGATAGTAGATTATCAATAAGAGATATTTGTTATGTGTTTAATTATTTATCGTGACAATTATTTGTCCTTTTAAAGGTATTAGAGACAAATATTTGTCACACGTATTTTAAATATTAATCAGTAGTTTAAATAGTCATTAGGTCTTCTTATTTTTTTGGGTAAATTACAGTAGGGGTCCTTTAAGTTATTTATTTGTAACAAGTTGATCCTTTATGTTTTTTTTTGTATGATCATTTAGGTCCTTTAAGTTACATAACGTTTACATCGTTAGTCTTTTTTTAATTTTCCATCCAACTCTGTTAAAAAAAAGTCTATGTGGCAATTAAGTGCTTATTTGGCAATTCCAACGTGTATTTTTCAATCTGACTCATAATTTTTTAATATTTTATTAAAAATAAAAAAAACTCAAATTTAGATGAACATCTTCTTCCAACCCAGAAACACAAGCATAGTTCCAGAAGAACAAACCCATAGTTTTAATTCCAATTCAATGGGAATGAAGCAAGTTATTCCTAATTTCAAATCCAAATTAGTTGCGAATGAAAACCCTCTTTCTGGAAACCCACATAAGCATGTTATTTGTGAATCCACATTATGCATTCATTTGTTTTCAAAAACCCAGCATTTTGTTTCTGTTTCAATTTTCGTTTCTAGCACCATCATTTTGTTTTCTGTTTCGATTTCATTTTCCAACATTCTAGTTTTGATTTCTATTGTGAAAAACCAGCATTTTGAAAACCCTAATTTTGATTTTTTGGTTTGATTCGGTTTCCAGCATTTTCGTATTTGTTTCGATTTCATCTTCCAGCGTTCCAATTTCGTTTACTGTTAGCGCATCTCTTTCTTTTTGTTATTACTGTGTTTCCTTGTTACCTTCAATTGCATTTTCTGACTTTTGTTTGTATCCATTTCCTGGTTGCAAGATGTGTATATAACAATAAAATTGCATTACATTTTCTTTGGCCGGTGATGATATAGGACTAGTTTCTAATTAGATTTAGGATTTAGGATTAAAGTTCTTTAGTTGATGTTTATATGTTTCTGGATTTGTGTTTATGAGTGTATGAATCATCAAGCATTTTCTGATTTGATAATTTTTGTTTTTAATAAAATTAAATAAAAATGATTTGGATTATTATTTATACAGCCACATAAGCATGAATAAATAGACACATCATCATTTAACTGCCACATAGGCTTTTTTTAACAGAGTTCGATGAAAAATTAAAAAAAGACTAACGGCGTAAACGTTATGTAACTTAAGAACCTTGGCACAAAAGGAAATGGTTGAAGGCCTGCCAAATCTCAAAGAAATGGCGGAAATCTGCAGCGATTGTATGGTTGGGAAGCAACATCGTGACCCTTTTCATAAGTAAACATCCTGGAGAGCATCTAAGAAGTTAGAATTGGTGCACTCAGACATTTGTGGGCCCATATATCCTGTATCAAACAACAAAAGGAGGCACTACATTACCTTTACTGACGATTTTAGTAGAAGAACTTGGGTTTACTTCTTGCAAAAAAATCTGCTGCAAACACAACAAATGGAGAAAATCAATGGATGTAGAGATTTTTGCTATTGAAAAGAATGAAACATGGGAACTAACGACTTTGCCTGCAGGTGCAAAAAGGATACGAGTTAAATGAGTGTACGAAACCAAATACAAAGAAGATGGCAGCATTGAAAAGCACAAGGCAAGAGTGGTTGCCAAAGGATATTCTCAACAACATGACATTGACTTTCATGAAGTATTTGCACCAGTTGCAAGATGAGATACAATTCATTCTATGTTAGCAATGGCTGCGGTCAAGGGAAGGGATATCTTTCAACTTGATGTAAAAAGTGCCTTTTTATATGGTGAGCTGAATGAGGAAGTGCTTGTGTAAGAACCTCTGGGCTATCAGAGGCAAGGTGAAGAAGACAAAGTCTACAAACTCAATAAAGCCTTGTATGGCCTGAGGCAATCTCCAAGGGCATGGTATAGAAAGATTGATACTTATTTCTGTCAGCAAGGGTTTGAGAAGTGTCCCTATGATCACAACCTATATGTAAAGAGAAGGATGAATGACAAACTGTTGATTTTGTATGTAGATAATCTCATTTACATAGGGAATGATGATTCCTTGTTCAAGCAATTCAAGGAATCAATGATGGAAGAGTTTGATATGATTGATTTAGGGAAAATGAGATATTTTCTAGTTATTAAAGTCACTCAAGATGATAGCGGAATCTTCATTTGCCAACAAAAGTAAGTACCTGAAATTGTAGAGAGATTTGGATTAGAGAATGCCAACTCAGTGTGTAACGCAATAATCACTGGCTGCAAACTGTCCAAAGATGAAAATGGAAAGCTTGTAGATGCAACTAATGTCTATAAACAAACTGTAGACAGTCTCATGTATCTAACAGCTACCCGACCTGATTTAATGTTTGTGGTTTGTTTAATTAGTAGGCTAATGGAGAAACCCACTTAATTTTACATGGCAACACCTAAAAGGGTTCTCAGATATGTGAAAGGAACCATGGCTTATGGAATTAGATACAAGAGAAGGGGATCAGGTGACTTGATGGGCATTCAGTGACTCAGATTATGCTGGTGATTTGGATGAGAGGAAAATTACCTCTGGGTATGTTTTCATGCTTGGGCAGGGAGCAATCTCTTGGGCCTCAAAAAACTAACCAACCATAACTCTCTCCTCTACTGAGACAAAGTTTATTGCTACAACATCATGTGCCTGTCAAGATCTATAGCTGCAAAGAATCCTACAAGCTATTGGTTTTCCACATGAAGGAAGCATCACTATACTATGCGACAACAACTCAACAATTAAGCTCTCAAAGAATCCAGTAATGCATGACAGGAGCAAACATATAGATGTTCGTTTCCATTTCCTTCGTGACTTAGTCCAAGAGGGTTAATTGAGTTAGTTCACTATGGTACAAAAGATCAACTGGCTGATAGATTGGGTCCTTTGTGGAACTTAAAGATAGATTGGGTTTTTGTGAATTGAATGTATAATCTGTATTATAAATGACAATTTAGGTTGAAAGAGGGTGTTAATTGTTGTCAGCACATTAGTAGTTAATAGACTCACTTAACTGAATCTGTTGTAACAATTAGTATTAGAATTTATGGGTTATTTACTTTCTCGCCCTTGTATTTAATTAGTAAACCATAGTTAGTTAGCTGGTCACATTTAACTCTAATCTTAGTTGGATTAGTTGAAGTTAATAGATTGTGAGAAGTCAGTTAGCTTGTTAACTGAATAAGGAAGTGTAGACAATATATACTCTTCTCCCACTTTGTAACTCATTCATTCAATTCAATGAAGTTTATCCTTCAATGACTCTTGTTCCATCTTCAACATGGTATCAATTGTAATTTCATTGTCCTTCCGCACTCTACAATCTTTCAATATCATTTCCATTTGAGTTTCGCTCTTCAATTCCTTGTTCGAATCTCGCTTGATTTCGGTTTGGATTCTCCAAATTGTGTTCAAAACTCTTTAAATTTCTATTTTTATCTTCATTCTTTTTTTCGGAAATCTTCAGTTTCTGTGCTTCGCCCTCTCTTTCTGTTCCAGTTTCAGAAATCCCCAATTCCGTTTCCCCCATCTCGTTTCCTTTCTTAATCAATGGTGACTCTGAGTGACAATCAAGATCAAGTTTCTGATTCGTTGTACCTTCATTCAAACGATCACCCTGGGGTTGTCCTCGTACGCAAACCCTAACCTGAGACAATTACAACTCATGGTATCGCTCAATACGCTCCGCTCTAAAGGGAAATAACAACTTCGACTATGTCGATGGATCTTTTTCGTATCAAGAAGAAGGCAATTCCAAGAAGCAAACTGAATGGAAAAGGAACGACAATATTGTGTGTTCTTGGCTCTTCATCGCTGTCTCTAAGGAAATCATCACTTCAATCCTCTATGTTGGTTCTGCTGCAGAAATCTGGATTGACCTCAAGAATCATTTTCAGCAAATCAATGGACCTCGTATTTACCAACTCCGCAAAGAACTTAACAGTCTTGCTCAAGGTAATTCCTCGATCACTCAATATTAAACCAAATCGAAATCTCTTTGGGAGGAATTACAAGAATTCAAGGCTAAAAGCACTTGCAATTGCAGTTGAGTCAAGCCTCTGCTTGTTGAAATTGAGCGTGATTACGTCACACTCATTCTGATGGGCTTATTAGATGGGTTTTCCCACCTTAGAGGCCAAATTCTCACCATGGATCCCATTCCGACCATTTCCAATGTGTTCTGACTTGTGTTGCTAGATGAGAAACATTGTGAAATAGGCGCCATCTCTAAGAGCACATCTATAGAATCTCAAATTGCTTTTGCTGCTAAAGCATATCAAGCCAAGAACAATGCCAAACCACAACTTATCAAGAAATATCGTCCTGTGTGCATTCATTGTGAATTACTTGGCCACACCATTGAGAAATGCTACAAAATTCATGGCTACCCCCTGGTTATGGCAAGAACAAACAGAACAATGCCACTGGTTCAGCATATCAGGTTACAGCTTCTACAAAGCCTACCTCCAACTCTGTTTTAACTGATGATCAATTCAAATTGTTGATGGCGCTCTTGTCCAACCAGATGTCTCAAGAAGTTGTTCCCGAACCTAATACATCAAAAAGTGCTTCAGGTGCTATCTTTAATGTTTGCTTGAATACTAATTTTGTCAATTATTTGGAATTATCTTTTGGTATTCACTATTGGATCATTGATACGGGTGCCACATGTCACATTGCATTCACCTTTGATAATTTCATATCTATCAAACTTGCATACAATTCCTTTGTTACCTTACCAAATAAAACTGTCATCCAAGTGCAGTATGTAGGCACAGTTTCACTAGGCAACGACATTTTATTACACAATATTCTTTACATCCCTAGCTTTCATGCCAATTTACTTTCTGTTGGCTCTTTACTCACCACTTCAAACATTTCTATGTTTTTAATAGACAACAAATTCTTCATGCAGGAACTCGAGCAAATGAAATTGATAAGGAGCGGTGAGCTTGTCCAAGGATTATATCTCTTCCAAGCTCATCAACATGTCCTTCCAATCAATACTTTTGGGTCCCGCAGATAAGACTATTCCTCTTACTTCCCAAGTCCCTACACTTTCAAACATTGTAGTACATCATTGTAATTTCGTTTCATAGCAAAACAATTTCAATTTGTGGCATACACGATTAGGTCATTTATCAAAAAAATGTCTTTTTTTTACTTAGCAAGACCTTAGGTTTGAATTTGTCACATTTAGACACATCTCACTTATGTGATATTTGCCCAATATCAAAGCAGTGACATTTACCTTTTTCCTCTTTTAATCACATGTATGATTCTTCATTCAATCTCATACATTGTGACATTTGGGGTGCCCTATTATGCTCAAACTCATGATCATCATAGATTTTTTCGTAATATTGTGGATGATTATTCTCGTTTTACATGGATATATTTGCTTAAGCACAAGTCTGATGCAGCCACATACATTCAACAATTTTTTGCATTGATTGAAACTCAGTTTCATACTGTTATCAAGGCTATTAGAACTGACAATGTCAAAGACTTGGCCCTTACTGATATTTTGGCAGCTAAAGGAACCCTACATCAGTTTAGTTGTGTAGAGAGATCACAATAAAACTCTGTAGTTGAAAGGAAGCATCAACACCTACTCAATGTCACAAGAGCCTTGTACTTTTAGTTTAGAGCACCTATTTCCTTTTGGGGAGAGTGTTTGAAAACAACAGTTTTTCTATTCAATAGAACCCTAACCTACTCAAGGGTAAAACCCCCAATCAATTGTTATTCTCCAAAGAGCCTGACCTCTCCTCTCTAAAGGTTTTTGGTTTTTTAGCATATGCTTCCACACCGCCTTCTACAAGAGATAAACTCACTCCACGAGCCATCCCTCCAATCTTTGTTGGTTATCCTGTAGGTTATAAAGGTTACAAACTTTATAATCTCAAAACTAGGAACTTTTTCATTTCAAGAGATGTAGTATTCCATGAGGCTACCTTTCCCTTTCACAACATTGATGCTCAAAATTTACCCCCGGATCCTTTTGCAGACACGGTAATCCCCTTGTTTGTCCCTGACATTCACCCAATTGATGACAATACGACAACCACACATCCAGAAACCATACCTACCATACATACCGATCCTATCCATACATCACCCACATCCCCAGCAGTAATTTCTCCTACTGCTTCTGAACCTGTTACAGAACCTAGAAGATCCACTAGGGCTTCCAAACCACCTGCTTAGCTCAGAAACTATCACTGTAACAATGTTTCTTCCTATCTTATCAGCCAATATATTTCTCATAAGCAATTATCCCCCACATATGCCTCATTCATCAACCAAATTTCCTCTTTCTATGAGCCTCAGTATTACCATCAAGCTGCCAAATTTCCTGAGTAGACTCTTGTCCCTCTTATTCAAGGTAAACACACCATAGGATGTAGGTGGGTCCACAAAGTGAAAATCAATGCTTATGGTTCCCTTGACAAGCACAAAGCAAGGCTTGTCGCCAAAGGGTACACCCAATAGGCTGGTGTGGATTTCAAAGACACCTTTTGTCCTGTTGCTAAATTGACCACAGTCAGGGTTCTCTTCTCCATTGTTTCTGTCAAAGGTTGGCACCTCCTTCAACTTGACATCAACAATGCTTTCTTAAATGGAGATTTATTTGAGGAAGTCTACATGGATCCTCATCTAGGCTATAACAGTAAGGGGGAGCATCTTGTTTGTAAGTTGAATAAATCCATCTATGGATTGAGACAGGCTTCAAGACAATGGTTTACTAAGTTCTCTCAAGCTCTCACCAATTCTGGATTTGTCCAATCCAAGAATGATTATAGCATGTTCACCATAGGCTCTAGGCAACATTATGTAGCAATATTAGTTTATGTTGATGATATTGTTGTTGCTGGTCCATTCCTTGACAGGATTCAGCAGGTCCAAAGCAACAATGAGTATTGTGTGTTTATTGTAGATTCACGATTCTCATGGAAATCCAAGTAACAACAAGTTTTCTCACGTTCTTCAGCTGAGGAAGAATACAGATCACTAGCAAGTGTAGCTAGTGAGTTATAGTGGCTCAATACTCTCCTAAAAGACTTTGAGATCACTGTTGGACCAGCCTTGGTTTTCAATGATAGTCAATCCGCTATACATTTGGCCTCCAACCCTACATTCCATGAGAGGTCTAAACACAGTGAAGTTGACTATCTCTTCATTAGAGAAAAGGTTTTATCTTGTGTAATACGCTTAGTACACGTGAAATCCATTCATCAACTGGCCGATATCCTCACCAAGCCAATCTCAACATTTATTGTCCAAGTTGGGCCTTCATAGCATCTATCTCCCAACTTGAGGGGGAGTATTAGAGTTTATGAGTTATTTACTTTCTCACCTTTGTATCTAATTACTAAACCATAGGTAGTTAGCTGGTCACATTTAACTCTACTCTTAGTTAGGTTAGTTGAAGTTAATCATTTCAGTTAGATTGTGAGAATTTGGTTAGCTTGTTAACTGAATAAGGAAGTGCAGAGCATATATACTCTTCTTCCACTTTGTAACTCATTCATTTAATACAATGATGTTTTATCCTTCAATTACTCTGGTTCCATCTTCAATAGTTTGTGAACCTATAAGAGGTCACCTTCAATTGAATAACAAGTCAGTTTTATCAAACAGTTTGTTACTCTACACATCATCTACATGCATTCTATTGATAGCAAACACTACCATTTTGTGGTATATGCTTGTGAGAACATGAGATTCACAAAGATAATAAGACTATCAGCTCTTGATGAAAGTCCTAGCACTAATGGTATCAATATAGCATTTTCAAAAGGGATAAATATCACAAGCGTGAATATTGGAACTGGTGATGATTGTATTACTGTTCTCTCTGGCATTAGAAATGTTAATATCTCAGATGTTTTTTGTGGTCCTGCTCATGGAATTACTGTGGGAAGTCTTGGTAAAAATGAAGATGTACAAGACATATTTGTGAAGAATTGCGCTATTAGTGGCACACTTAATGGTGTTAGAATCAAAACACGGGGCGCTCAATTAAGAAAAACTTTAAAGGCTTCTAATTTTGTGTATTATGATATTGTGATGGATAATGTGGCGGATTCAGGAATTTTTTACGGTGGGGGCAAAGAATAATCAAGTATTTTTTTTAAAAAAATATTATAAGTATTTATAAAAATAAATATTTTCGCGATAAAAGTGAGTAGATACTCAAACCGATACAAAAAAATAGAGACTTTCAAAATTTGGAAAAAAAGAAAAGCATAAATTTGGTCCTTAAATACCGTTTAATTTAGTCATTTTAAAATAATTTTAGGGACATTTAGAGACTAGTTTGACTAGTACTTACTTTTTTTAATGGTCAAATTGATACTTTTCATTTTTTTTACAGAGCAAATAGGTCTACAATTTTCAAAGCAATAAAAATTAGAAGAGCAAAAAATTAAAATTAGTACCAATTATTCTCTCTCACATCTCTTATTATTTTGTATAAACATTCAAAAACTAATTAACTTATATGGGGGCAACCCTTCTTTTTTTTATGGGGGCAATAAAGACTTTTACTAAGCACACCTAGATAAATTCCTTTCATGTAGTGGGGTCAATTGCCCTCACACTCCTGTGCATACATCCGCCATTGCGACAGAGGATAAATGTTTACACTTGGTGTAATTTTTTTGGCCTTTTGCCTATGAATGAATAAGAATCGCCTTTCATTGACATAAAAATAAATACTCCCTACAATTGAGCATATCACAAATTACATTTTTATCAGTATATCACATGCATTTGGATTTTGAAGAAGAGTCTTTTTTTTTTTTTTTAAAAATCTAAGTGACACTAATGACCATTTTACAATTGTCCCCGAGGAGATTTGAACTCAGCACATTGAAGATAAAAGGCTAAACTCTTACCACTGAGCTAGCACTTCAAGTCACATAAAAAAACAATTGAAGAAGCAGACTACATTCTTAATTAATTATTAGTACTGCATTATAGAATTAACTTTCCAAAACCTTAAGAATAATAAAAAATATAAGAAGAAGAAATTAATTAAGTATATATGATGGATCATATCTCCACTCCTGCCTTATAAAAATTATTGGGAGTTGGATCATATATATCTTTCCAGCTCATGCATTAATTCATCATCTAAAGAACTGGTTGTGGGATGAAAATGTCTGTCCAAACCTCCAAGTGGAAGGAACAACATTGAGAAGCAACAATGTGTTGCCATCAACCAAAGTAATCTTGAATGAGAGTCTCTGGTTACTCAGATCTACACTGCTTTGCCAATTAGCTCCCCAATTCCTGTGCATTGGCAACCATGTTCCACTTTTAGATCCTCTGATCCACACACTCTTCACATCTCCACTACCACCCACGTTGGATATCATCACCATGTTGAAATTTGATTTCCCATTTAATGTGAACCTCACTCCCCCTCTTCTTTTGCATGCCACCCTATATATAGTAGTAGTAGGTCAAGTAACATATATATTTATAATAACATGTCAATTGAAAAAGTTCAATCTATATAGATAGTGTTTTTTTAGACAAATGTTAGTGGTTAGTGGTTAGTAGTTAGGGTTTAAACGTACCTTTTATAAAGAACAGGAACAATGCCTTCATTGCCATGTCGTGCAATGCGAAAGAAAGCCGGCATGGACATGTCGAAGTGATGGTGAGGGGGGTCACACCATCCTCCATGATTGTTTGGAGGACAAAAGTTGGTGGCAGTTACTGTGACACTACGCCTTCTAAGACACCATTTTGGGTCTATTTGATTGTCGCATATTACTTTGTAGCAAGCACCACAAACCTCACCACCTCTGAAAAGCATAGTGCTCACAGCTGCTGTGTTCACCCCAAATCCAGCATGAAATGTATCATCATAACCACAAGCTCCCCCTGAAAATCTCATAATAGAAGTTAAATGTTAAATATTATTTGGTTTTTTAATTTGTTAATAATAATTGAAGTTAATTGTATCTCAGGGCATTCTTATTTTGTCACTTCGATTGTGATCGTGTGAGGGAATATAATGGGTATTTTAACAAAGAGTTGATATGTTTTTGTGACACAAAAAAATGTTCAAATAAGATTGAAAATCTTTATGGAAAAAACTTAGATGCAGTTTCATAGGTGCTAGTGGTGCTGTTTTTCACAAAATAAAGTAGATAACTGCCACAAACCACTTGGGGGGTTTATGGTTATTAGTCCTTATTATATCGGTGAGAAAAAAACAAAAAACTGCCAAATTGTTTCAGGTTCAGTATAGCTAGTACTCATGATACTGTACCTAAGAATTCCTCTATCTTTATTGGTCCCCGACAAAAAAAATCGAGGTCAATTTGGTCTTCATGAAATGGAAAATATTTATTCAGTCCTTAAAAATATAAAATAGTGGTTAAATTAGTCTCTAATAAGGACCGGAATGCTCTTAAAACTATAGTAAAAAGGAAAAATTTATCCCACATTTAAAATGGTTGAAGATCATATTAGTACTTTTTATTTCACAAGATCTGGTCGCGGTGTTTATAGTAAGGGACTTATTTATATATTTACTCATATATTTATAATTATAAGATTTTAAAATAATATATATATATATATATATATATATATATATATATATATGTTGAAATTAAATTTGTCCTCTTACTTTTTTGAAAGTTTAATTCTCTATGAATATCTATAAGTATACTTTTTTTTGGTATTATATAAGTATAAAATTTTAAAGAAGAAAATTTTAGACGGTTTGCTTTATTTTAAATTTTTTTTAAATTTTTTGAATTGAATAATTAATACACATATAGATAAAGTGAGACGATATACATAGACAATAAATAGCACATTTAGCATAAAAAAAAAATAAATAGCACATCTGAAAATAATGAAAATGTTACAAAGTTGTTTTCACAATTTTTAAATATCTTATTGTTTCTTGCCCTATTAATCTTCACTTTATATTTTTTATTTATCAACAATATTGACTTTATATGATTATGTATGTATCGATATGTGTATTTTAAACTATAGGAGTGATTCCAAACTATACGCTAAATATGTATATATAGTGTTTAGGCAACAAATTTATATGCATTAGTTGTGATATTTGCATATTAAAAATGACATACCAAGGGTAGTGGGACTTTGATTGGCCCCATAGAACGTTGCATGAGCGTTAAGCCAACCACTTGCTTGGACTTGGATTCTAACTGCACTGAGAACCAAAAAAAGGAGACTCGAGCAAATCACAAGAGGCCTCATTTTCTCACTGGATAAATAAACAATTACTACCTTTGATTTCTTTTCTTCAAACTAACAAGCAAGTACTCATGGTTTTATAGATTGAATACGCGGTTGTCGGTGATTAAATAATGAAATTGGATCTGTTTATTATGTCTTTGATGGAATATTTTTCAGCTTCTTAAAAACGCGTTTATGCTGGGTACGGAAGAAATGTACGGTTGGATATATAACGGAACTTCAGTTCAGACAAGAATATATAGAAGCACATGCACTAACTAGTATTATAGATTATTTTCTATTATTGAAATATGAAATAATACTTTAAGAGTTTAATTTATATACTTATCTTTATTATACTAAACCATGGAAAAGTCTATGTGTTTGTCCACGTCACTAATGACATCATAAATTACGTCAGCTTTTAGAAACTCCACGTCAACAATTTCCCTATTCATTAATATCACGTCAGCAAGGAATTGTTATCCAACGGTGGATGTTTGTCCACGACTGCACCTTTACATTATCAACGCCTGTGATTTAATTAGATTGCGGCTGGCTATTGTAAGGCTGAGATTGCACGGGATTAAATGCAGCACATAATCAATGGTTGCCAAAGGATTGCAGACATTAATTTAAACGACAATTAATGTATACAATCCCTAAAATAGTGGATCAATTTTAAGCATCAGTATGTATATTACAACCTGAAACCCAGGTTTTTCGCATGCTCCATCCCCTAAATTAAATCCAAATCAATTCCATTAATATATTATAATTTGCTGTACGAAAAAATTGGTCTTCCTGCTTGCCCTGGAAGTGTATCAACCACAAATAGGAATTCCCGAGAAAAACAAACAAGCAATCAGTATTCCAGGGAAAATAACAGGCAAGCATACAAGCTAAAAGTTCTCACATATAACCACCATACAAACTCCATCGTAATTTATATCATCCTTCTAATGGACCTTCCCAGATCCTTCTTCTGCGATTTCCTTGAGCGATACGAATATGTCAATATAGGTGTCCTGGAAGCTGGGTTTGAAGCTGAGGTACAGAATATGTATCACATATTAGGCTTCCAACAATAAGGTTCATTCTATGGAACGATGATATGGTATGCTAACATTTTTTTGGTTACAGGAAGTTCCGTACGTGGTCATGGCTCATATCATCGGGATCGTTTCAACCACAGCGTAATTCTAATTACTATTACGATGTTTAAACCTTTTTCTGCCAAATAATAGTTTCAATTGCTATATATTTCAAATATGTCTTCTTTGATATAAGGGGTTTTAACCGCAAGCTTATTAACAGTTGTGGCATTGATCTCATCGCCATAGATCACACCGGTACAACCGTATTAGCACTTAGAGGAGAGGCAACCAGTCATTTCTACGAAGAACACCTTCGTAACTATGGCGCACTTGAACCGGTACTTCAGTGTTGGATTAGATACATAACATTTAAGTTCTCATTATTGTTATTTTCTAATCTGGATGGTTCTCTGTACTAATTCTCCTACAGATCGTCCATCCATACGCTTTGGGGGGTAACTGGTTTCAAACCTACCTTTTCAAACTTGATTGGACTGCTCAAGTCGCAGTCAACGGTCAAACTGGCCACGTGGTCACACAAATATGCATGATTAAGGACATTATCGACGAGTTCGTTCTCTACAAAGTCGATGACGAGGTAATCTAGATTCTGAACTTCGGTTCTACATAACTCACACAGTACTAATGATATAATACGTTAAATATGCTATTTACTATTGAATTCTTGAATAATATTTTAATACATTATATTTCAGGACAATCAGTGCTTCTGTGACACAATTCTGGATGTTGTGCCGCTGTCATACCCTACTTTTGTCCGCCTAGTTTCAAAACCCTAATTTTCAGCAAAAATAAATAATTTTGTGAGTGATGCATTATTTGAGAAAGGGTTTAGGGTATTTACCCAAGCATTCTAAGGTTTTCAAAATTATTTTTGAGAAATTAAGGAATTTTGGGGCATTTAAAAGGGGCATTGTTTGGTCAATTTCAATTTAATAAATTTTTGCTAGCTGAAAATCCAATTAATTAATTTTTGGGAATTTATTTAATGAAATTGTATTATTTTGAACAAAAAAAATAAATAAAGAAAATCATTTTTCAAATTATGCGCATATTTTATATGTGTAGTAAAAAAATCAAGTTCAAATTAATTCAAGAAAGCATTTCAAAAATAGTACAAGGAATATTCCCAAAAATTATATGATAGGATTTTTGTTGGCAATTTTGGTAATCTCTCATTTTCAAAAATGGCATATTCTTCAAGATACCTTGTATATGGCTCAAAATGGTTATATTTATGTACAATTATCTTGAAAGGAATAATCAAAATTGAGAGGATAATTGGAAGGTTCATGGATAGTACAATAGTACAATTGCCAACCTGCAAAACTTGGGCACCACTCTCCCTTCTTGGCCGAATTCCCCCCCTTCATTTCCCTCTCATTTTGCATTTTTTTGCCCCTCATCAAAGTGTGTTTCAATCCTCACCCTTGATTCAAAATTAAAATGCAATCCTAGAATGAGATGAGGTACACAATGACCTAAATGCCCCTAAACCTAATTGCACATTATATATACCCTCATATCCTCACCTCTCACAAAGTTTTTGCACACAATTCACACTCAAAAACCTAGCCTCTCCTCTTCTCCCTTCTTGGCCGAATACCCCTCTTCATTCCCTCACCTCATTTCTTCACTTTTTCACTTCAAATCAACATTCTAGTCCTAAATCCTTCATCATCCTTGCATTCTCTTTAAAGATCCATCTTCAAATCTCAAGAATCAAGCTCAAGATTGAAGATTAGGGGGTTGATTCAAGTGGTTTAGTGTTCATTCACCTTATTTCTTTCGCTATTCTAGCTTGGAGTTGAGGTATACTCTCAATCTTAGCATCATCAAAATTTTAGCACCAAAAATGTAGATCATCAATCTATTTTTGCATATCAAGCATTTCTTTGCATTTTAGTGCTCTATTTTATGTTGAAATGTTGATATAATTGTTGTTGTTGAATGAGAGATGTGTTTCAAGCATTTTGACAAACACTTTGGGAGGTTTGGATGCTTGAAATGCATCTCTCTCTTGGAATAAATTGTGTGTTTGTGCTATTTTCATTTTGTGCTTGCATTTTCATGAATAAAATTGTGATCTGGGCTTATGTTTCATTTCTCATATTGTAGAAAAATTAGAGTTTGTGTGATTTTAGTGCATTCCTTTGCTTAATCATGTGAATCCTTGCCAAAAAGTGTGATCTATGTCATTTGCTTGCATGATTTTGTTGCTTTCAAAGAATAAAATGAGGTTTTAGCTCTATGTTGGTGTCGCATTTCATGAGATAATTAGGGTTTGTGCTTGTTTTTGTTGCTTGCTTTGAAAATCATGTTTGTGTTGATGATTTGGTAAGAGGATTTGACACTTATGCACTTGTGCATATCCCAAGTGTTAAAGATTACCTAAAGGGATTCAACACCTTAATTGCATATGCTTACTAAATAAAATGTCAAATTGATTTTTCATGGCTTGCTAATGATCTTACTTGAGGCAAATGCCCTTTCCAACTTATTCCTTTCATGTGGTTGATTGTAGAAATATGCTAAATGTTGATGCCATCAAAATGATACCACATTGTTGCTTATGTCAAATGTTGATGTGAAATCC
Source organism: Astragalus glycyphyllos (assembly GCA_963573325.1). Classification (NCBI taxonomy): domain Eukaryota; kingdom Viridiplantae; phylum Streptophyta; class Magnoliopsida; order Fabales; family Fabaceae; genus Astragalus; species Astragalus glycyphyllos. Next base: position 6,082,460 of record OY754308.1, on the reverse strand, counting down.
CTAGGGTTTTGCAAGTGATTCATTAAATGTTTGAATTCACTTGTGCTTTGTAACTTCCTTGCCTACTCACATGTTGTGTCATAAATGCCTAGTTAGGTTCACTTCTTGCCTATTCATGCATCTTCAATAAGATGTTCAATTTAGGTTCATTCACTTGCCTATTCATGCATTTTGCAAAAATGTTCAATTTAGGTTCATCTTGCCTAGCATCTTCAATAAGATGTGCAATCTAGGTTCATTTTCTTGCCTATTCATGCATTTTTGCCAAAATGTTCAACTTGGGTTCATTCTTTGCCTATCTATGTATTGTGACATGATATGTGTAGTCTAGTTTCATCTTTGCCTATTCATGCATTGTGTATTCAAATGTTGTAATGAGATGTTTTCAACATGAAAGGGTAAGTTGCAAATTGTGTCTATGTTGTTGCTTGCTTGATAACATGATCTCAATGAATGTGCTATGCTTGCATCTATGAATTTTCTTGCATTCATTGTTTTCTTTTCTAAACAACTTGACATGAAAATGGTTACTAGTTTAGATCATTGCATGAATTGTAGTTTAGCAATTTGCATTTTGGTTATTGACTTGGAACTTGATGGAAAATGTTCTACTAGTTTTCCAAAACTCTTTTCCGAAATCAAATTGTTTTCAAACTTCTTTTCTAAACTATGTCTTTAACAAATCAAAACCAATTTCTTTTCCAAGCTTAAACCCTAAGTTTTTCATAAACAAAATCATTAGTGGCCACTCGAAGCCTTTGCTTGTTTGATCACTAATGAAGAGTTATTAGTGGTAGTCACTCGAAGCCTTTGCTTGTTTGATTATCATGAAAGCTCCCAAACCTTTAACACATGCGAACCCAATTCAATTCCAAAAACAACACGAGTCATTAGTGGTAATTGTCCTAAGCCTTTGCTAGATGATTATCACCGATGCTCGCCTCATTTGCAAAAAGATAAAATAAAAACGTTGTTACTTACAATCACTCGAAGCCATTGCTTGTTTGATTATCGGTTTCAACTTATTTTCTTTCGAGTTAGTAATGAAAACCACTCGAAGCCATTGCTTGCTTGGTATTAGTGAACACTCGAGTCTTATTTCAAAAAACACCTAAAAACTAAAAAGCTAAAAACAAAAGAGCCTTTTCAAAACAAGACTAGAACTACGTAGCTTTGAATTCCTCATCGCACCAGAAGATACGTAGGAGCGGGTTCACCTCCCGTCAAGCACCCTTTTAGAAAATAATAACAAAAAGATTCTTCTTTCCCCAGTTTTCAAAAACATTTTCTTAAATAAAAAAAAAAGAAGAAAAGAAGTAGAACAAAGTATTTCAAATCAACAGTCAAAAACCACACACTAAATTAAAGGTTCCCTTTCGGTAGAAAGGATGTGTGGAGTGCTAATAGCTTCCCCACACATAACCGACCCCCGAACCTATATCTCTCGTTTTCAAAAGACCAATCGCCTAAAAGGATTTTTCCAATGTTTTTTTCCTAAATTAAAATATTGGTGGCGGCTTCATTTTTTTTTCCCGTTGTACGAAGAAGGATCCAAACCGGATTTTTCGGGGTGCAACAGCCGCTGACAACCGGGTACCTCAATAGCAACATTGATGTCGGCGCTCACATGTTAGGTGGCGCTGGCCTGTCTGGGGTTATCCGTAGGCGTACATATGTACCTTACAATATGTAGGGGAATTGATTCTAAGGTGGCCAACTAGGAAGTTCAAATTGCCTTTAATCACAGCACTGAAATCTTACAAATTAGAGTTTCTTTTTAATCATTCCTTATGTAATCGTTCCATATGCTATCTAGAATCTTATTACCAGAAATGTTAGTTGTTATTGCTGCAGCACTATGCCAGTTCGATGTGTTATTCCTTAACTCACAAGGAGATTGAATCAGTGTTTGCATTTTTATTACAAGAAACTGTTAACAAGTTAAATAAATAACTAATTCCAGTAATGTCACCCTTTACTGGTATTAGAATATTCTTGAAATAAGAAGTTTAATAAGTTGCGTGCGCATTTCGAACTTAAATTTTACTACACAACTACTGAATGGCCAATTTGATAGCAAAACTCAGAATACCTTAGTGGATGCCGTGTATAAAGCCAATGAAGCATTATAGCGTATACACCCTTTGGTTATAGTGGGAGTTCCTTAAAAAGAAAAAATGGGTGAAGTGACTAGTGAAAGTAGGCAATAAATAAAAGGTTATGGTAATTTTGCTCTGTTTAAGACATACGATGGTCAATTCAAAGGATATAATGATCATTCTAATAAACCACAAAACTAAGGGTGACAGACTCTATAACAATAACCAACTTATAAAACGATCCTGATTTGTATGGGGACTACGACCAGCAGTTCTGTCCATTTATATATTCCTCTACAGGAGGTCCTTTATTGTCCCAAATATTAAATCAGAATATCAACCCCATAAAATTTGGGTATCATTTAATAGAATGACATATTTGTTAGAAATTGGTAATTAAAGGCGCTCAATTAAAGGGATTTTGATACCAACAGCTCCTGGAGTACTAAAAACATATATCAGGAAGGTTTTAATTAGCAATTAACAGCTTCCAAGAAATTAGTGGAAAACACGTTATAAGGAGTACGGTGTAAGGCACACGCTATTTCATATATAACTAGGTCAGGTTTCATACTGTTGCACAACAACTATAACCTATAGTGAGAATTGCAACATACCTGTTAACCCCAACTGTGTGCGCCAATAATGTCTTCCTCATCCAGAGCACTGGTCACTATCCCCAAACATGCTCAACCATTGGCTCTCCTTGAACCCGGCAATGAGTCCTCTCCTATCATCGTGAAACTGCTCCGTAAATGGTACGTGTGGCCGTCATACGGAGGCAACAAAGAAAACGCTCTTGAGGTTGTATTTGCAGATTCAGAGGTATATACCAATCCACTCCACGTTCTTTAATATCTGATTTAGTTTGATTATTACAAACTGAAAAACAATAGACAATGCTTCAGATTGGATTATTATATATGCTACAATGAGTTTATACCAATGCTCTTTGATATCTGAATTAGTTTGTACCATTATATATGCTTCAACGAGATACATGTGCTGTACAAATTTGTTTGAATGACCGATAATGTTATGTGTTTGTTACTTATGATATATAAGTTCAGTATATACGCAATTGAATAAAGTTACCTGATCCACCATTGTGAAACAATCTTGGCATGAATATTATTGAATTCTGAGTGTTGTCACGAAGGTTGATGCACATCGTGCACTTATCTATGCATCCAATGTAGTACAAATCCGTTGACGAATACTGAAACGAACAAATAGTGGTATAAAATTAGAACGTGTTTTGAGCTTCAAATGCACAACACATCATATGGTGGTTAAACTGATCACTATATTAACTGCCCAGAATTCAATAAGAAAAAGAACATTGCATCAAAATATGATTTCGAACATATAGAGCATATAAAATAGAGCATAAGGCAAACAATATTGCTGTCGCACATTGCCTGAAAAGGGTGACATACAGTATATAATGTTGAAATCAAGGGGTGCACACTCTTTTTATTTTGTAACAGCATATCACCAACTATATAAGTATGGATATCATAATTTGTACTGTGTGAGTACTAGGGGACAACAATCCAGGGACATATTGATCGCATGCATATATACAAACACGATAAACAGCTGCATGAGCGACATGTTTACATCATTTCAAAGTACCGAGTAACCCAGAATGTTGGAAAATTTCGTGCCTCTCGGCACAACTTCAAGCTGACCATAGAGTTGCATACCCTTATATGCCCTGCCGCGCGTTCAGACTCTATCCAGGATCCTGAGGTCATATTCACCCCACCATCAGAATGCTTCAAGAGCGGATTCAACATGGATTACTTAGTTGGTAAGAATTCAAAATTGGGTACATATTTTATTAGTGTGTATATTAAATGAATGAGATTTAAAAGCTAATGTCGCTCTAAAACCTGTTTTACATACATAATTGGAGTACTGGTTGGTGTACAGGCTGAGTACGAATTTACTAAGCCTTCTGGAAAATCTACACGGATGAAAATTGATCTAGAGAACAGGGGGTTCGTCACTATAACTCTGAATTACACTCGGTTCTTTCTTATAAGTATCTGATTGAGTTTCATCATATGTAACAAACGCATCTGCTGCCCCATATTTGCAGGTATTGTTTCTCCGTCACACTCTTTGGACACTATGTCAGCCAAGTTAAGGAGTTCATCTCGGCTGGGGATGTAAGCAATACCGTTGTGGCCCTACTCTGGTGTAAGGTCGACACATGGTTGGGTACGTATATGTGCCTTTGCGCTCACATATTTCAGGAATATTCACGCATGTATGATTCTCTATACATTTGTTACGTAATAACCTCATGCATATTCAAAATATAGGCGGTGTCTCGCTGCAAACAACCATGCATACAACGAGACTTCTGATCAACCCCGAAATGCCAGAGGCATCTACTTTGAGGGAGTCATACGTTTATTACACAGATTATCATTTATTATAAATCCTGACCCAGATTTTAATGAGGATATAATCAAATCTCTCACATAATACTGGACTACATTTATATTGTCCATATATATATGTTTTTTTTTTAGTTCTTTATCTAATCAAACTAATTTGGAATATTTCAATGTGTGCTCTGTCAAATATATGTTT